>BLSH010416544.1:330003-344621 GCA_018402905.1 Glandirana rugosa
TTAAAGTGGTGTTTTACAAATTCGAGCCGCATGGAGGCAAGCGAATCAGAATCGTCCTGGGGAAAAACACAGTCAAGGACTATACACATTTAAAAGGGAGGAAAACACTATAGAAAATTAACACGTAAAGGATGGGTTAGAGGTTTCAGGGGGCGCGCGGGAGCGCGATTGTGGGAGGACGTTATATAATGTCCTCCCACAACAATGGGTGCCACTTGCCGACGTGTATCTACGCTACACGGTCGGCAAGTGGTTAAGGTACGGGATGGGATTTATCGGCAGGCAAAATGGACACATAATTCACCCTTAATTTATCTAACAGGCATAAAATTATTTGGACCCGGGAATAGGACACAATTTGGAGATTGGGTAGGAAATGCACAATTAAAAGATATCACAAAAGGAGGGAAAATTTACACATATCAGGAACTGACACAAAAAGGGGTCCTGCTAAGACTAAGCGAACGGAGGTACGCCGAGCTTAAACATTTTGTGGTGAAATTACCACAACCGTTAAGAACAGAAAACAAATTGAATTCGTTCGAAAAACTATGCAATTCAAAAGAGCCAATTAAGCATTGCATAGCACAAATCTATAAAATAATTACAGAGGTAGAGGGGCTGGACGTGCCTCCATTTGTAGGTAAATGGGAGGAAGAATTGGGGATAAAATTCACTAAGCAACAGTTAAGTAAAATATTTAGGAATATGCACAGTTGCACAAGAGATGTACGGAGTGTTGAAACAGATTATAAATGTCTTGCAAGGTGGTACATTACGCCAGTGGTGGCCCATAAATTTCATCAAGATAAATCCCCACTATGTTGGCGAGGGTGTGGGGAACGGGGGAATATGACACATATTTGGTGGAAGTGCCGAAAAATAAAGGTATATTGGGAAGAAGTGAGACAATATATAAGGGAAATCACAGGGGAACAGATAGAGATGGACCCTACAGTCTATCTCTTCCATGCCTCAGAAAAAACTTTTAAGCAATATAGAAATTCACTGGTGCCGCTCCTTTTGAATGCGGCGAAGGGGCGATACCAGCGAAATGGCTAGAGACAGATAGACCCACCCTGAAGGACTGGTTTGAAAGAATTGAATATGTATATAACATGGAATATTTTTGGAAGTGGAGAAAAAGGCCCCGACTGGGGAAAACAGGAAGGGAAATGGAGAAAATGGATAGTCTTCAAAGATGCAGAAAAGTACGTTATGAACTTGGTAGAGGGGTCTGGATGAGGAAAAAGATAGGGCGCCTTGGAGATTTGGGAATAAAGGAGAATAGAGAGAATGCAGAGAACCAACAGAGATGGTATGGTAGACTGTATAATTATCTGATGATGAATTGTATCCTTTTTTTTTTTGTTTTTTTTTTCTGTTTTATCTCTCTTTGTATCTGGAAAATTTAATAAAATTTAAATAAAAAAAAATAAATAAAATGTCACAAGAACAGGCAGAGAGGAGAAGGCTTCTATTGGGAACACTTGGTACAGCAACAGCTGTCCAAGATAGGATTTCCCTCCCTATGCAGAGATTTCTTCTCACTTTTTGTTGAGTCAGAATAGGAAAGGACATCTCCCCAATAGAAGATGGAAAAAAAAAACCTTACAGGATCCCATTTTATCCAAAGTTTAAAAAATGTTGGTTATGATATACTTTAAGGCTGGGTTCACACTGCAGACGGATGCTGCTGACAGCAGGGGTCCGGTGTGCCCCTGTTCTCCGTTTCAGGGACGAATCAGGCCCAAATTTTTGCCTGAATTCAGAACTGAAATGGAGCCAAAGACGCACAGGACCTCTGTGCAAATCGCCCAGTAGCCTCTCCGGAGATGTGAGAACATTGAGAGCTGGTCACAATCTCCTGTCGTGCAAATCGTATGCGTTAAATCTGCATCCAATTCGCACTAGTGTGACCCTAGCCTAAAGTATAATGACTATTTGTTGTACAGCCTGATCAACTATATAACTGCTGTAAGACCAATCCTATGACTGGAGGACAAAAAGCAGGTGGGGCCGTGACACAGAATCTGCAAAATGCATTGCTCAGAAATGTATTTTCCTTCTCACCCATATAGCACAGCAGTGATGGAGATCACAAGAGTGTGCAAATTATACAATAACTCCCCATAAAACAAATTCATTCTAAAAGCCCCACCTCACACTCCCCATGAAATTTATGATATTTTCTGCAGGATCTATGGGCAACCTAGTGTAGGAGCTATGGCCTGTGCTGGGCCCAGCAGTGTTCCCTTCTTCCTCTGAACATGTGGGCAGTAGAAAATTACAGCCTTGCAAGTAGATAGCTTTTTGACCTATGGAGAAAAGTTCCATGTGTGCTGTACCTTAAAGATGAACTTGTTTCAAAGTAAGCTTATCCTTTAAAGAATCTATTGCCAAGTAACTGTTTCTGAAACCTGGCAAAAGAAGGACAGGGGGTTTTGTGTTGCCTTCCTTTGGACCAGGGCTGTGTGGTTGTAGAAGGTTGAACTTAATGGACAGGGGTCTTTTTTCAACTTAACTATGTAACTATGTCAGTCAGTTAAGGTTTTTAATTACCCAGGTCACAGTATTGTTAGTCTTTTTCTGTAATGTTAAAAACATTTCGCTACTCAACCTCAGCTTTCTCAGTTCTAATAAATGTTGGGAAAGTACCCTAGTATTTATAGTCAGATGAACAACTTGGTTACCAGACTCTGCATTTTGGTGTCACATAGTTGGTACTTTGCATGAGTAATGTTCGAAGGTCTTACCCAATTAAATTCAAAGCCATTTGTTTTAGGAAATTGTAAGAAGCAATGGCAGTGCTTTGTGGAAGAGGATCTGAGTGTAAAGGCCTGTGTGACATTACAACTTGGATAATCCAGGATGCATCTTGTAGCCTAAAGAGTTGGAAACTTGTATTTCCCATCTGTCTGACACCAAATTAATAAAATGATGTAACTAGAACATTTCCTCCTTACATTTTAGCCATACATTTAGCTGTTCGGTAAGACTTATGCTTTTACTTAGTGCTTGTGTTTAGTATATAATAAAGATCTCTTCTAACCAATCTTTGCAGAATATTATATTATGTGAAATATCTTTTAAATCTCCACAGGGGCCTCCCGGTCTTACCAGCTGTGGCTAGAAAACCTCAAGGTAAAGTGAGATTTATGAGCACATAATAATGATGCATTTGGGGTCTAGTGCCATGCCAGAAGAGCTTTGTCCTTATGCATTATTAATAAAAAATCCATTCACTAGAGACCAGTGACATCACTGAGACCTTCATACTCATGAGGACACATCCTATCCATTCACTAGAGACCAGTGACATCACTGAGACCTTCATATTCATGAGATGACAGCCTATCCATTCACTAGAGACCAGTGACATCACTGAGACATTCATATTCATGAGAACACAGCCTATCCATTCACTAGAGACCAGTGACATCACTTGTGATGCTTCATATTCATGACAACATAGTCTATCCACTCATAATTGATTTAAAGATTGAACATGGCTTAAATATGCACAATAATGATAGCCAATATATAATCAGAATGCAGATTTCTGACATTATACAGCCTTTTCTCTAAAGTAATATACTATATGCATTAATGTATCTGTCTCAAATCTTTGCTCCTGTCACCCAGAAAGGAGGAGGCACGTTGATCAATAATATGAAGAACAGAACACATCCTACTGTCAGGAACATGCTAAAATATGTAAGAACCTTCCTGATTTATTAGGGGTTCATTTTAGTCCTGGACTTAGTATGGGATCATTTAGCCTTTTCTGCATATAGAACAACAATAATCTTGTTTGAAAACATTTTACAACATGCAAGTGAACCTGTCAACCATTCGAGGTGTTTAAAAGTCATGGCTAACAGCAGATATGACATGATGCCTGCTATCAACTTTCTTGCCCAGAAAAGCCTCTCCTTGGTCTGTAGGTGGGTGCAGGTCCCCCTCTGTCCTGTAGCTGGCACTGTGCCATTATTACAGATCAAGTGGAGACCTTTACGGGAATTGTCCCCTCATGGACTCTGTCAGTCTCTCAGAGAGGTCAACTGTCTGAATGGACGCTGTAAACACTGGAGATCACAAGCAGCCATCTTGGTGTGGGACCCTATATAATAGGTGACCCATGTCATTTGGGCGCTCTTGGAGTGAGTAGTAGGTGATATATCAATTTCCACCTCGGCCAATGAGAGGAAGCCTTGTAATGTAAAAATACAAGGCTTCTCCTGAATGTCTGAGAAGCACTCAGCCCAACCTTTTTAATTCTAGCAGCAGACAAAAAGTTGCCCATACTGCTGCCAGAACACAGCTAATGCAACTAGGGTATATTACAGAACACACAACAGCAGCATCAATATGTAATGGAAATCATTTTTAGGGCCAGCTTGGCCCACACAAATTATTTATAGTGTTTAAAAAGTTGGAATTTTAATTTAAATAAATAATAACAGAAAATAAATGCTGACAGTAAAAATTGTGGTGTCCCCTAATAATAATGGTCAGTTTAGAAGTGCCCTCTTTCATTGGTGATCAGTGTAGTTAGGAGATCACTTCACCACTGATCACTGCTCAAGGAACCCCTAGCACCCTCATAAGGAACCCTAGCTTAGAAAGGCTAATAACCACCTCTTAGCCTATTCTCCCCTCAACGCGGCAGTCCCAGTTAAAAGCGAGGCTCCTCCGCAAGAACAGTTAACTCTGTGTACACTATGGCCAATATTACACATTGTTCACTATGGACACAGTTCCTCATTATGCTTTAGAATACTGCTCTCACTTAAGTTGTGCAGCATTTATAAGCCTGTACCGCAGAGTTTGTACCTGGCTCCACCAGCTCACTTACCAGTCACCTCACTCCCAGTGACATTGATGATACTAGGAAGTTGAACTCTCCTACATATTCAGAGCTTATTAACCCCGAGGCCTTGCTCCATCTTCCCATGACTTCCAGGCTGGGTCCCTGGGATGACCTGTGCCACAAGTCAGACCCAGTATTGGGGATCTGTTCTATAGGGAAGGAGCCTAAGCTCACAAGCTCCTTCACTACCAAGGTATTCCGTCACCTATGCCAAGTCCCGTCTGGCTGGCTACTTATGCACTCGACACAAGTACTGCAGTCATTGGCAACAGCAATATAACCTCCTCTGAATAGGTTCATTGCACGTTAGGTCTCTGTATCATATCTCTCATATAACTCATCTCTGTCTTCTGTTAAGCCCCATTCTTTAGATACGCCATGTATGCATCGCTTTAGTGAATTCAGGCCAATTAATAACCATCAAAGTTCTTTTACCGAAGTAGTTAAATATAATAAATAAACAGTTCTCAAAGACATGCTCAATACATATTCCTGTACATGATCTTCTAAGTGCACTTTAGTTGTGCCCCTGATGCTCCCTTTTGCCCCATGAGGTAGTCATACCTTAAACAGGTGAGAAAGTCTTTAGTCCATTAGTCCATTTCAGCCGCACAAGTCCATATCCCTGGAATGCCAACTGGACTCCCGCACAGGGTGGTTTATCAGTAGAGTAGCCATTACATCCTAGCTTAGCTCCTGTAAAAGAGCAATTGACTTTTTACCTAAAGGCAGTTTCCATTTTAACTGTTGTCCCCTGCAGAGGGTGGTAACGATTAAAAAGCCTGGAAAAACCTGGCCAGCAGAGTTACCCTTACCTCTCAGGAAGTGCCACCTCTGCTTAACTATGTAGTGCAAGCAACCCAACCAAGAAAAAAACTGTTAACACACCAATACCCTATGAAGCACCTGCTTACATAATGTTGCTCAGCATATTATTACCCTGGCTCGTGGGACTCGGTTTTCTCCACCACATCTGTGGAAAGTCATATCTTCATTCCTTTGTATTAGTATAACATTAAATTGGAAATAACCGGGGAAAATATTGGAAAAAAGAGGAAAAGCAGGTGCCTGCTTACTTCAAACCTTCTGACTATGCTATTTTTCAGACAGTCTTGGTTCCCAAGAAAAGAGTTAAAGAAATGAGTGCAGATTTGTTCTAATCTGTTCTTAGCAGGATTTTGATGGGCCAGAGGAGGCGCCAATACTACCTCTATTTCTTTTACTTGGCTTTGGTGTATTTGGACATGTGTCATATTTGGTTTGATTTTACTCTAGGCGAAGGGTCAAGCCAAAACTGGTCTTCAGGGAATGAAGAAACGCATTAAACACAAGGTAAGAATTCAGGGGACAGTTGGTCAGGGAACAGGTCTTTAATCTCCCTATGCCTTCCAACCATTGTGCGCCTCTCCTTTCTCCATTTGGAAGGTGCTGAATGTTATCATTATAATGACACATCAGGGTTAGTGGAATCCTGTCCTTGAGCAGGAACGGCATACAGAAGCCTCTTAAACCTTTTATTGGGTCACTTTTTTTTTTTGCTGTGTATGTCCCTTTGGAGCGGTTTCCTCTCCTGTTAATGGAACAGAATGTCAATGGAAATTTCTCTAAATTTGAAGGAAATGTGCCTTTGATAGATGTTACTAGAATGGATGTCATCAGTGAAATAGTTTCCCTTTAATACTGTTCTGGTAAAAAGTGTAATATTTTGACAAGGGGGGTGGGATAGTGGTATTAGACCGGGAGGCTTATATGAAGGAGATGCATAACATCCTAGATGATTCCTCTACCTACCTACCCCTCAAGTCAGACCCTAAAATTAAATATAAAAAGGCCTTGAATGCGATCGTCCAGAATGGCCTGGACAAGGGCATTCTTACCCCCAAAGAAGCACGTTTTTTGGTACCTAGGGCCCCGAGGACCCCGGTAATATACTACCTCCCCAAGTTGCATAAGAACCCTGTCTGCCCACCCGGGCGTCCTATTGTCAGTGGCATCGACTCAGTGACATCCCGGGTGGGCAGATATATAGATTTCTTCCTTCAACCTTTGGTGAAGAATATGGCTTCTTACATCAAGGACTCTAGGCATGCAATTAACATCGTCTCCAATTATACCCCGAGAGAAGGCCTACTCCTTGTAACTGCGGATGTTACATCCCTTTATACAATTATTCCCCACAAGTTGGGTCTTTTCGCTGTTAATTACTATCTTAGCAGGAATTCGGAACTGTCTTCCAGCCAGGTGGCATTTGTTATGGAGTTGTTAGAGTTCGCAGCAACTCACAACTACTTCTGGTTTGACCAGAAGTATTATAGTCAAATCAGAGGTGTCGCTATGGGGGCCAAATATGCCCCTAGTTTGGCTAACCTGTTCATGGCCCTATGGGAGGAGGAGGTCATCTATGCCCAGAGGAGGCCGGAACTTATCCTCTGGGCAAGATATATTGATGACGTCCTCCTCCTGTGGGAGGGCGATCGGGTTAGTCTGGACACCTTTTTTGAGTCCCTCAATAACAACGAGAGGGGCATTGAATTGAAGTATGAGGCCCATTCCGAGAAAATCACCTTTCTTGACCTCAATATAGAGGTAAAGAACGGGCAATTTATCACCTCCACTTTTTTCAAGGCGGCTGATAGGAACTCTTTCATTCCTAGAACAAGCTGCCACTATGGCCCATGGTTAAAAGGGGTGCCTAAGAGCCAGTATATGCGACTCCGGCGCAATTGTACTGAGACTAGCACATTCCTAGAACAAGCTAATGTTCTGACCAAGAGGTTCATAGATAAGGGATATAATAAGGAGATTTTGTCAGGTGTTCTAACAGAGGTCGCCCATATGCCAAGAGAAGTGCTGTTAAAAGACAACGCCTCTAGGGTTGACCAAAGGGAACCCCCACAATTACCATTTATTACTACCTTCTCCCATCAAGCCAATGAGATCAAACAACTTATAGGGAGACATTGGCACATTTTGAAAAGTGATCGGGTGTTGGAAAGTCATTTGCCGGATCGACCCGCTGTCATCTATAGGGGTGCGTCTTCCTTGAGGAATAGGGTGGCCCCGAATGTTCTGGACCCCCCTGTTCCCCAAACCCCCTTTTTCCAACAACTTACTGGGTTTTACAAATGTGGTAGATGTAGGGTATGCCTTTTCAACTCCCTGGGTGGAAGGAGAACGCAGACCTTTGCCTCTACCAGTAGATCTACACAATTCCAAATAAGGCCTTTTATTACATGCTCGACTACAGCTGTAGTGTATCTCATCCAGTGCCCCTGCGGCTTACAATACGTTGGCAGGACAAAGCGACCTTTACAGGTTCGCCTAAACGAGCATATCACAAATATCCTTACTGGGTTTAAAAATCACTCCCTGTCTAGACACTACAGGGACCACCATAATCAAAACCCCTCCAAGACCCTCTTCTTAGGGATTGACCATTTTAAACCTCATTGGAGGGGGGGTTCCCTTATTAGAGGAATTTCTAAGCTTGAAATGTCCTGGATCTATAGGGTGAGATCCTATATCCCCTATGGGTTAAATGTAGACACTGACGTCAACGCTTTTATTGATAATGCTTGACAGAGTGATGTTGGTGTTGACGTGGTTCGGAGGTGACTCCAAGTGGGTCTTCAAAAATCCTATGGGGAAGTCCGATTATAAAATTCTTTGCTCTGGGCCTATGACAAAGTTGGTCCCATTTTTATAATCATGGTTTTTGTAAACTGAGTGCGAGACTTGGGAGACTATAAATACATTAATTAATTAATTTCCTATTTTGTATCTTGAGTAAAGGGCCTTTTAAATATGGTCTTTTACAACAAGTCTTCTGTAATATGTTTTTGAATTTAGTTCATTTTTATATTAATAATAATTTTATACTTTATATCCAGTATGGCCATAGTCCTGATGTTTATTCTGTGGACTTTGATATTAATCGATTATTTTTGATGCCACTATAGCCCCGAGTGTTATAACATTAAGTTATATGCAGTGTGGGCAAAAGATCCAGGTTATAAGATGGCCGCCTACGCTTCGCACTCAGGCTGTAGTGACATATAAATTCAGGTGGCTCAGCGGCGCGCCCTATCCCCGGACGACGTCACCTTTGACGAAACGTACGTCGGGAGGGCGCGCTGACGTCACCAGTTGTTGATTTTGATTTTGAAGATCGCCGGCTTTCTGTTCTTGTTTTTATACGCATTGTCTGCATTCGTTTGTGAGTACAATTTTTTACTACCATTCTATTAAATCATTTGCGGTACTTCACTATGTCGAGTCCCCTTTGTTTTCCTTTGGTGCTCGGTATGTGCATGTGATACCTGCCTGTGAGATAACCTGCCCCGCGGTGAAAGATTGCAAGGATCTCTCCCTGGTTTGGCCAATGCTGTCCCTGTGAGGATTCAGTGGAGGAAAGATTAAGACCTGACTACAATTATAAGCTGGGCTCCCAGCTGTGTCTGGTAAGCCCCCCCGCTATATGGTGGTGGATTCACGTATGGTGTGCTGAGCACGGGGTGTCTTTTTGATCAATGTTGAACATCTGAGATATTATTAACATTGGAGGACTTTTGTTTTAAGCGCAGCTCTATTATTTTTACTCTGCATTTTATTTCTAGCTGCTGCTGATTTTGTGCATTCGGACTGTAGCGCAGTTTATTATTATTTTCTGTAATATTTTGGCTGTCCTGTTACTTTCTCTCTTGGTGATAATGGTCACCAGGACAAGTAACGAGGGGTAATATCCCCCTGCAGGGACACGGGCAGCATTAAAAACTTGGTAGTGGCTTCAACCCTTCCATATGCTATCCATACTTTAAAAACAAAAGTTTGTGAAACACTTATAATGTGATAAAATAACAACACAAGGGCCATGCAGCCCCTAGCATCTATGACCTCACTGCAAATCCTGATGCCTGCATCCTTTTAAATGTAGAGCTTACACCACCATGTAGTACACCGATGCATATTTATAAAGCAATAAATCCGATGAGCATTTGATGCTTTTACATTGTCAAAAGCTTTGTTGCGTATAAAATTTCACCCCCCATTTACTGCTGTTTGACCCACTGTTATGGTGGTCCTGGCAGTTAATATGGGCTCACCCCGTGATGTGGTGTCTAAGTGACAGGGATGATGGGCTGGAGACCCTAGTGGCCCCTTTATTTTTTCAAACTGGCACCAGGCTGTAGCCCGCAGAATTGCCCCAACAAGTGGAGCCTGGAACAAGAAGGCTACAATGTGGAGACTTTTCACAAGGCATCAGGCAGGAGAGTAGTCAGATACGGGCAGAGATCTTGGCAGCTAGAAAGCAAGAGAGTGGTCAGGTCCAGGAAAGGTTCTTGAAAGGCGGCAAGCAAGAGAGCAATCAGATGAATCTGGGTCAGCTGGCAGGTAAATATTATAGAACATTAGAGCTTAAGTAGCTGGGGATAGGACACAACACCGGCTGTTTCAGTGGCTGGTACTTTAATACCCTTCTGGTCAGAGGACAGGCCCAGCATCATTAGTGCATGCTGTTGCACACTCTCCGAGAATTCTGGAAGCCTTGGAGGTCCTTGGAATCCTGGAAATCCTTGAAAGACCCAGCAGAGATCCTGTGATAATTGTAATATCAACACCTGAATTTTCCTTTCTTCAGCTGAAAGTCAAATGCCAAGGACTTCAGTGAAATCAGTGTTACTTCTACAAACATTGATTGCTTTGCTTCATTCATAATTCATTCCTCTGGAGATCCCATTCATCCGGTCCTGCCCTGTTTTTTAAACAGATGGCATCCGCAACCTGGGTATTATTGTTCTCAGACATAAAGGTAAATGCTTTTGGAACCAGGGACAGATTTCTGCAAAGCCAACACAGGCTGTGGCCTAAGGCAACAGAGCTGCCCGGAGACAACAACACGGCATGCTACTGCCTGTAATACATTCCCTCTGTTTACAAGTGCCACCCTGCCTGCCAGTACCATCATTCTTTGTTTTTTTCTGTGCGGTATGTGCATTTTTGGCACTGAAGTAGTGTGCTGTATGCTTACAGTACTAGGTGTCTGTGTACAGTGCGTTGAAAAAGTATTCATACTCTTTGAAATTTTCCACATTTTGACATATTACAACCAAATACATAAATGTATTTTATTGGGATTTTATGTGATAGACCGACACAAAGTGGCACATAATTGTGAGGTGGAAGGAAAATGATAAATGGTTTTCAAAAATGTTGTCCATTCTTCTTTGCAAAATAGCTCAAGCTCTGTCAGATTGGATGGAATGCTCTGTGCAAAACAGCAAAAAGTCTTGCCACAGATTGCCAATTGGATTTAGGTCTGGGCTTTGACTGGGCTTTTCTGAGGCTGGATTCACACCTATGCATTTTTAGTGCTTTTTGCATATGTGCATTACAGTCGATTTAACATGGTTTCCTATGGAACACGTTCTGTAGTGCAAGTCTGCAAAATGCAAAAAGCACTAAAAATGCATAGGTATGAATCCAGCCTAACACATGAATATGCTTTGATCTAAACCATTGCATTGTTGCTCTGACTGTATGTTCAGGGTCGATGTCCTGCTGGAAGGTGAACTTCCGTCCCAGTCTCAAGACTTTTGCAGACAGGTTTTCTTCTAAGATCAATCTTCCCATCAAGTCTGACCAGCTTTCTTGTCCCTGCTGAAAAAAAGCATCCCCACAACATGATTCTGCCACCACCATGTATCACGGTGGGGATGGTGTGTTCAGTGTGATGTGCAGTGTTAGTTTTCTGCCACACATAGCATTTTGCTATGTGGTAGAGATACTTTTTCAAGACACTGTATGTGCAACTGAACTGATAACAAATTAGGTGATTGATTGCCTATTTTTCCAGTTGGTCCTAGAGGCAGTGATTTCAAACTGGCATGTGGTCTCTTTCAACCACTGATCATGGCAAGCCTTGTGTGGCTATGATGTCAGATTTTGGTAGTGAAATACTAAAGTTTGGCAATCAACTGAGGTAGGCGAGGGTAACAACAAAACAGGTTGCCTGGTGGGGAGGACAGGAAATATAAATCAGCCCCTGGTGAGAATTGACATTCCAGATGAGAACTAGGAGAAAAAAGTTGTTCTCAGACCGCAATGGCAAACAACAGCTCTGGGTTTCCCTTTGCGTTGGACAAAAACAAAAATTCCCTTTGCGCTGGGGAACCAATCATTGTGGTTTCCAATCATGTGATCACCATGACTGCCAATCATAGTGATCACGGGTAGGGCGGACGTTTTTCAAAATAACTTCTTCAGCTTGAATGTGAACACCACTCTAGGCAAGTCTCCCATCTCCGCCTCCCCTAACACTAACCAGGTGCTGGCCCTGTCTATCATGGATTCCAATGGGCAAAAAGAGAAGTCTGGTTGACCACACAGCCAGTAAAATCACCTTTATTTTAGCAAATCCATAAGAACAATTCCAAAACAGGGGAACAGCATCACCAGCTAACGATTTTCACGCTCACTTAGCACTTAATCATAGCTCACTGAAGATGGCAGTGTGCCTCTTTTTAATACTGTAATTGTCACATTTTCACATTTGATAAGGAGTCTGAGCAGGGCCTTGATTAAAATGAATCCACATACATTTAATCCAATTGAATTTTACACTCCTATATGCTGTACAGATCTTGTCTATACACGTATAAGCGTGAGCATCTTAACGCAGGATCTTTGTGCAAATATCTGCCAGAAAGATCCTGCATAGATGATCAGTATTTCATTATGGGGTCTTGTGCATGAGCCCTAATGGTGCAGCCATGTTTGATCTGACAGTTATATTGATCTGTATCCTGCAGGACCAACGCCAAATCCAACGTATGGGCTCCTTCAAAGCGGATGGATGTCCAACGCAAAACCACGACAGACTGCAGCACCGGCTGCCAATCACACAGCATTTTGGACAGGTAAAAAAATAAATCTTCTTCTTGAGGTTTGATATTTCTCTTAATGCATGTCTTCCCATTCACCGATTTACACTTCAGATAAAGATACCTAAAGCTGACCCTTCCCTACTGACCTTAAATCTGACCCTTCTCTTCAGTCTTGCACAGTTGTACCGGCTCCCCTCATGTGCTGAAATTGCTTACTCTGAATTCACTGCACACTATGAGCTTCTCATAATGTGCATTAGAAGCTGCAGCAAGTCAAACAGAGCCCCTCTCATATCCTGGCTGGAAGACGTCCAACACGAAAAAGTCTATACCCTACCTGCCTGATTGTATTTGGCTCACTGTATTTTCATTCATTCAATCGTGGAGTCTCAGCATTATGGGTGTTATCTAGGTGGTCTGTATGCAAATGCATTCTGTGTAGGAATGGCCACTCTTCCTGACACCCATCTAGTGGCCATGTTTAGGCAATGGTGTATCCTGCTCAATACTTCATGGCCAAGGATTTCCACCCATGTAAAGTGAATGGGCCAGTTGATGTCAATGGTTGGTAAGGACACGGCGGGTGCAAGCACCCGCTGCTTTGTTAGCAACCATTAACAGCCAGAAGCTGTCACCTTCGTCTACGCTGAATGCCCTTAACGTTCAACGTTCATATCAACATGCAAACAGTCAGTGTCTGGTCCAAACTTATGTTGGGACCGAACAATGAACTCATTCCTAGTGGGTATAAGAGTAGATCTTCCCACTGAACACTCAAAAAAGAACTCCAGTTTTATTGAGAAAAGTAATGTCTTCTAACATATACATAAGGATTAGGGATGAGCTGAACGTACCTGGGTCCAGTCTGAGGCCGGTTCAGAGAACATGACTAAAGTTCAGATGCTGAATCCAAACCCTATTGAAATCAATTGGAGCTAAATGTTAAAAAACAGTAATGCCCATTTTCTAGACTAACAGACAAGAGATTGTCAAACAAATGCCATGGGTCGGGGGGGGGGGGCACTGCTCTGTGAAACATGGGAGAAACCATTGGGTCTGGTATAGATTTTAGAAAGGAACCCCACACAAAAATCAAGGATAAAAAGTGTAGGGTCCCCCAAAAATACCAGACCAGACCCTTACCCAAGCCTGCAGCCTGACAGGCCAGGAAAGGGGAGGGGACAAGCATATGCCCCCTCCCCTCATGGACCATATGAAGCCACATGCCCTCAACATGGGGGGTGGGTAACTCACCAAGGGGGGGAATCCCTGCGATGTTATTGACCATATATGGTCATGTTTATATTTGGTAAATGACCCCACACTTTTTTAATACTCAGCTGTCAATAGCCGAATCTGCCGCAGGCATTGTTTGTTGTGATTCACCTGGATCTGCATTACTGAATGGCGTAGTTGAAGGTGGACATTTTTTTTTTAATTCAAGGGCTTGTCAAAAACAGCTTTTATTACTTTTCACTTTTTTTTCAATGAGTAGGGGTACTATACACCCCTTACTCATTCACATGGGTGGCATTAGGATGTTAACCAGTTCAGATCCATGCTATAGCTGAAAGACGGCTACAGTGTGGATCTGAATTTCCCGGCGAACATCCTCGCTTGTGCATGCTCCTGCTGTGCACTCACAGGCGGCAGCGCGTGTGCGGCCACCGCACCCTGCATTGGCGTGACCCTCGATCGCCTGACAGAGCTGCAGAATGGGGAACTGCCGATTTAAACAAGGCGGTTCTCCTTTCTGTGAAGGGGGCATGACAGATCTACTGATCCTTGTCACTGGGATCAGTTAAATCTGTTCTGTCCCAGCCAGCCCCGCCTCCCACACTTAGAACACAGCCATGGAACAC
>BLSH010416544.1:349184-363077 GCA_018402905.1 Glandirana rugosa
TAATCGACCCTCACCTTCCTGTAACTATCCATAAAATACATTTAGACCCCAAGATGGAATTTATGTACACGTTTTTGGAAGATGCTAACGTCGAAGAGAAAAATGTTGTGACCCGGACTAGTCCACGTTCCCCTTTCCCTCCTCCATTAGGGATTTCGGCGTGTAGGCAGGGCAAGGTGTCATTATAGTCTTACAGTCTCACCGTTGGAGTCGGTACGAGCTTGGTCCGGTACTGGGCTTGCACAAAACGAGGCGGGGGACCTCGAATCAGTACGTCTGTCCAGATTGGCGAATCGTCAGTAATATTCTCACGGACGTTTCGGATGTAAATATTTTTGTGTTCTCATTCATATTCTCTGAAAAATGGCCAAGAAATCAAAAATTCTGCCAGGGTATGTAAACTTATGAGCACAACTGTATGTGTCGATGTAGGCTTTGCAGGCACTCTTATAATGACTGCTAAGCGGTTAGACCTGTCTGCATGACTAAGCTCCAGGGGGCGGAGCAAAACACGTTCGGGTCATGGCCTGGTTCGAGCATGGCTGAGGTTGCCACTCTGACATTCTGATATTACTGTGGAACGGGACGGATGTGCGGCTTTAGGGATTACCTCCTCCCTTTCCCCTTGCACCTGATCAGGCCCAGTGTTGTAAAAAGAGAAGCTGCAATCGTAGAAGGTTTTTGCACATGTATTTAAGGTAGAACCCCAGATTTACATAAAATACCTATCAATGTCCTTCCACTCCCAGCTAATGCAGCACAACACTTGTAATCAGGGGCGGTCCATTTATTAAGGGCACACGGGCACCGCCCCCTCTTCCTTTGCCACCCCCTATGCTAAATGGATAGATTCATGCACAGCATGAATCTATCCATGACCGCCGCGGCCACCTTTTTAGGATGCCGGATGCATGAATTACAGCAGTGGGGGTGTATTTTTGGAAGCATCTGATTAGAGCCATAGGCTCTAATAGGCTTCAAAATAGAGTAGAATACTTGCATTTCTAACACTGAATTGCCTCTCCGCTAATCAGGAAGCACGGGTGTGTTACCCGTTTCCAGATTGGCTGAAAATTTAGGCGATCCTATTGGACGCCTTTCTCAGAGGAGGAGTGGGATGCACGGCCGAAGCCAAGCACGCACCCGCTCACCGGACACCGCTGCCCTACTGCCCGCTTCCTAGATGGGGTAAGTGCGGAACAGTGATGTGAGACCCACAGCGGGGGGGGGCAATGCTGTATACCCCTATCTGATGATGCTGTATACCGCTATCTGGTGATGTTGTATATACCCCTATCTGGTGATGCTGTATACCCCTATCTGGTTATGCTGTATATACCCCTATCTGGTGATGCTGTGTATACCCCTATTTGGTGATGCTGTATACCCCTATCTGGTGATGCTGTATATACCCCTATCTGGTGATGCTGTGTATACCCCTATCTGGTGATGCTGTATATACCCCTATCTGGTGATGCTGTGTATACCCCTATCTGGTGATGCTGTATATACCTCTATCTGGTGATGCTGTATATACCTCTATCTGGTGATGCTGTGTATACCCCTATCTGGTGATGCTGTATACCCCTATCTGGTGATGCTGTATATACATCTATCTGGTGATGCTGTATATACCCCTATCTGGTGATGCTGTATATACCCCTATCTGGTGATGCTGTGTATACCCCTATCTGGAGATGCTGTATACCCCTATCTGGTGATGCTGTATATACCTCTATCTGGTGATGCTGTGTATACCCCTATCTGGTGACTCTGTATACCCCTATCTGGTGATGCTGTATACCCCTATCTGGTAATGCTGTATACCCTTCACACAATGGGTGGAATCTATAAGGGGAGGGGTAAAAAAGGAAGGGCGGGGCCTGGCCCTCCAGCAGTGGAACTTGTATGGACACTCTTACATCATCGCATAAAATGCAGAACCCCTCTGGTCTCCTAATGAAATGGACATTATTTCATTATTTTCTGCACCATAATAAAGTCATTTGGGGACTGGTCAAGGTCATTAAAAGAATGTGGCAATTTAACCTCCCCAAATGCTTATATTAGCACAAAAATCCCCATAGGGTGCAATACCATCCCAATACATTCATTAACACAAATATATATCGAATAAAATTAAAAACTTCAAATATAAGTTAATAAAAAAACTTTTATTATTAATATAATTCATAACACAAAAAAATAAAACCTCTAATAAAAAAGTACCAAAACCCTTATGTGAACCCGTACACAATTATGAGAAAAGTCAGAATGATTCACTTTTTTAAAAGTTATTTTACTTTTTAGAGTCACAGTTTTGAAAAAAGTTAATCATTTGACTTTTAAAAATGATAATTATAGGAATAAATGCCATAATTTTGAGTCGCCAGAAAAAAAAGATGAAATGCTAATATTATATGCTGACAAGCATGGCACATTCATCAAGATTTTCAATGACTCTTAAATGAAGTATCAAAGATAGGAAAGTACAAGAGAGAAATACAGGGGCAACACATATACTGTGTGCCTAAAGCTTAACTTCATGATACACACAAATACAAGAGACGTGTACTTATACATGAATCCTCGGGGTCTATTTAAAAAAAAAATGAATTGGATGAATGTCACACATGTGCAGGCTGCTCAAATTTTGTCCATAATTTCTGTAATAGATTCATTTCTATGAGCATCGGCTCCATCTAGTGGCCAAAATGCAGTATATTTTCTCAATGAGGTATTCAGCAAACTATATACCGCATTTTGGTCACTGGATGGATGCGCATAGAAATGAATCTATTACAGAAATTATGGACAAAATTTGTGCAGCCTGCACGAATGTGTGACATTTGCTCAATGATTGCTTTATAAATAGCCCCCGTGGTTTGCTTTGTGTATTTCTTCCAGATCTGTGCAGTAACCCAGTGTGATACTTTACTTCTGTGCAGGAGCTTCCTGTAATAAAGACCAATCACTGCTGCTTCCTCTCCTTGTGCAAGGTGACTAGTCTTGTTTCCGCCCCCTCCTGTAGTTTTAAGCCAACAGCTTGAAGTGGGTGGAGTCTGTTAGGTCCCTCCCACAGCTCTGCTCTCTGCACAGGCTATATACAGCACACTGATGATGTCATCACTACTTTTACAAGGTAATATCTGGGTTTGTGAAGGCATTTGGTGCACTCAAATTGAATTTATATTGTTTGAATAGGAGGAATATAATTTAATTGAACTTTTTGTTCCTGGGGTTTAACAAAAAGATTTTTGACAATAAGATTAGGGGATCACTGGGCAATTCAGAGTTCAAACACACATATATGGGAACTCTAGCCAGACAATACAGCCAGGATGTTTGCATCCAGAACACACCCTTAGACTGCTATTTGTGAAAGAGCAAAATAACAAAAAAAAAATTATGAATAAAAAAAAAATAAAAAATATATAAAGAAATAGAAAACAAAATAAGAAATACAAATGTTACAAAAATAAATGCAAATCAAATCATTTGTTTAGTCCTTTGGGATGCAGAGTATTAAGTTGATGAATACATCTTGTTCTGTTTCTGCTTTATGCATTGACATACCAACTTGGACCCAGTGTGTCCTAACCAGTGTTGCCAACCGCCAGTAAATTTACTGACAGTTTGTAAAAATCAGTGATTTTTACAACTGTGTATAACTATCAAGGTCTGATAATTTGTCATGCTGTGCTGACTTTTTAAGTGTAAACAGGGCAAACTACTTGATATGGGTATTATCAGTGTTTCCATGTTGTGTTTAAATATCAATTGTCTTAGTTTTTAATAGGAGTTCAGTTATTTTTCAGGTTGCCAGTAAAAAATGTGCTCCGCCAATAAATTTGACATGTTTTGCCAGTAAAAAACGCTGCGGGAGGTTGGCAACACTCCCTAACAGTCCTAACAGTATGGTAACTGGCAGGGCCGGGACAAAGGGTGGGCAGAAGGAGCGGCTGCCCTGGACGCAGCATGTATTGTAGGGATGGGGGCACCAAAGGTTCCTTCTACTATAAGGCTGACAAGAGTAGTGACAGCAGCATCACTACTTCTGTCAGCCCAGCGCTGAAAGTGGCAAGGAGAGGAGAATAGAGTCAGGAGGAGGTGCGAGCTGTGCTCTGTCTCTTCCCCTCCTCCTCTAAGCTTACACATAATGAAGGCGGGGGGAGGGGGGGTTGGTATCTTTGCCCTGGGCACCGAATGATCTTGTCCAGGCACCGGTCACCTGCTGGCTTGGCACCATCCACCAGAAACTAAAGCCTTGTACACACAGGACGACGATCGTATACAACAGGTCGTACTAACGACTGTTGTATGCGATATCGATCGTTCGTATGCGCAATTAGAACAGTCGAACATACGACGGTCGTACAAGGGAGTTGTATGAGCAGACTAGAAAACTTGGTCCTACCAACAAGCTCTCATACGACCGTTGTATCGTGTGTACAGAGCAGTTGGTACAACAAGTTGTATTGTGCAAAACACGCATGCTCAGAAGTCGGGAACGGCCGGATGCTAATTACATGCACCTGAACGTTCTTTCTGTGGTCGTACGATCGTGTAGTGCAGTCAGTATGCAAGTTACATTATCCAACATACGATTTGCGACGATCGTACGTACGATCGTCGTCCCGTGTGTACGAGGCTTTAATTCTTCAGTAATACAGAGAAGTCGAACGCAACACAATTTTACTTAAGCGTATTACATTATGATGGATGTTGTTCTAGCCTATTGCTATGTAAACCTTTCTGATTGTCTTTACAGTCCCGTCCCAGGAGACCGGGAAAGAAATATTTAGAGTGCGACTCATGGGAATGTCAGAGGTGAGTGACAGTAATAAACACCCCGATACAAGCAATGAATGCACCATAAACATGATAATAACAAGGAGTAGCATGACAGCACCTCACTACTCATGCAAGTGTAAGCAAATGTATGCTTCCCCTTTCTGTACAATAGAATAAGGTGTATAGTACATCTGGAAAGTATTCACAGAGCTTCACTTTTTCCACATTTTGTTATATTACAGCCTTATTCAAAAATTGATTAAATTCATTATTTTCCTCAAAATTCTACAAACAATCCCCCATAATGATAATGTGAAAGAAGTTTGTTTGAAATCTTTGCAAATTTATTAAAAATAAAAAATGAAAAAATCCCATGTACATAAGTATTCACACCCTTTGCCATGACACTCACAATTGATCTCAGATGCATCCTGTTTCCACTGATCATCCTTGATTGAGTCCGTCTGTGGTAAATGCAGTTGATTGGACATGATTTGGAAAGGCACACACCTGTCTATATAAGGTCCCGCAGCATAGATGTGCGTAGCCTATTGCGTTAGGGTGTGCACCCCAAAGGGAGGGGAGGGAAGCTCTTGTGGTGGGATGCAGTTGATTAGGAGTATATTATGTTACACCCTAAATACAGGTCTAACATATTTGTAAAGTTGAACCTAGATTTTAATATAATGGGAGCATTTACACTGGCCACTGGCACCTCTGGCCACCTACCTGGTGAGGTCCCTGGATAATGCTAATGCACATGGGGTGATTAGGGTGTGCCCAGGCAGACCCTGTGTGCCCCACAGTTAACAGTGCATGTCAGAGCACAAACCAAGTCATGAAGCTCAAGGAATTGTCTGTAGACCTCCGAGAGACAGGAGTGTATCAAGGCACAGATCTGGGGAAGGGTACAGAAATTTTTCTGCAGCATTGAAAATCCCAATGAGCACAGTGGCCTCCATAATCCGTAAAAGGAAGAAGTTTGGAACCACCAGGACTCTTCCTAGAGCGGGCCGCCCAGCCAAACAGAATGATCAGGGGAGAAGGGCTTTAGTCAGGGAGGTGGCCAAGAACCTGATGGTCACTCTGACAGAGCTCCAGCATTTATCTGTGGAGAGAGGAGAACCTTCCAGAAGAACAACCATCTCTTCAGGACTAATCAGGCCTGTTTGGTAGAGTGGCCAGATGGAAGCCACTCCTCAGTAAAAGGCACATGACAGCCCATCTGGAATTTGCCAAAAGGCACCTGAAGGACTCTCAGACCCTGAGAAACAAAATCTGTTCTGATGAAACAAAGATTGAATGGCAAGCCTCATGTCTGCAGGAAACCAGGCACTGCTCATCACCTGGCCAATACCATCCCTACAGTGAAGCATGGTGGTGGCAACATCATGCTGTGGGGATGTTTTTCAGCGGCAGGAACTGGGAGACTAGTCAGGATCAAGAGAAAGATGAAAACCTGCTCCAGAGCGCTCTGGACCTCAGAGTAGGGTGACAGTTTATCTTCCAACAGGACATCGACCCTATGCACACAGCCAAGATAACAACAGAGTGGCTACAAGACAACTCTGTGAATGCCCTTGATTGGCCCAGCCATAGCCCAGACTAGAACCCAATTGAACTTCACTGGAGAGATCTGAAATGGCTTTGCACAGACGCTCCCCATCTGTTAGAAGAAGACTGTTCGGAGGGATAATTGCATTTGAATGTGGTTTCCTCTAATTGTTGAGAAGCAGCTCTATTTAAACTTCCTGTTTCCAGTAGCAAGTGCTGTCCATTCTACAGCGTCTGAGTACCTGTGAGCCTCAGCTCTCCTGCCTGTAACCTGCTTCTTGTGTAGTTCCTGTTCCTGTGTACCGACCCAGCTTGCTCTGACCTGCTACCTATCTGCCAGCACCGACCCCGGCTATCCACGACCATCCGTTTGCCTGACCCTTCTGTACCTTTGCTGCCAGTCTGTTAACGAACCCTGCTTGGACTTGGCCACTCTCCACCTGAACCCCTTGTACCTTGCCTGCCTGCCAGTTGCCGACCCAGCCTGAACGACCACTCTTCTGACTTTCAGGACCATCCGAAGCCTCACATCACCACCTTCAGTGACCATCCGGCCCTCGTGCCATCCCGCACTCAGGGGTCCCCTGTCTGCTCTACCAGGGACCCCTGAATCGGGTGCGCAAGAGTGGTTGTTCCCTGCACACTCCAGACTCCACCACCAGGACCGTGACACCATCCAACCTGATGGAGCTTGAGAGGTCCTTCAAGAAGAATGGGAAAAACTACCCAAAAATAGGGGGGCCAAGCTTGTAGAGTCATACTCAAAAAAGTATCGAGTAAAGGCTGTGAATACTTATGTACATGGGATTTTTAAAATAAATTTGCAAAGATTTCAAACAAACCTTTTTCATATTGTCATTGTGGGGTATTGCTTGTGGAAAAGACGCTGTCAATACTTTCCAGATGCACTGTATCTTATTACCCCTGTAATATCTTATTACAGTAACCCAGCTCCTGAGTGTCTTATTACCCCTGTAATATTTTATTACAGTAACCCAGCTCCTGAGTGTCCCATTACCCTGTAATATCTTATTACTGTAACCCAGCTCCTGAGTGTCTTATTACCCCTGTAATATCTTATTACAGCAACCCAGCTCCTGAGTGTCTTATTACCCTGTAATATCTTATTACAGTATCCCAGCTCCTGAGTGTCTTATTACCCCTGTAATATCTTATTACAGTAACCCAGCCCCTGAGTGTCTTATTACCCCTGTAATATCTTATTACAGTAACCCAGCTCCTGAGTGTCTTATTACCCCTGTAATATCTTATTACAGTAACCCAGCCCCTGAGTGTCTTATTACCCCTGTAATATCTTATTACAGTAACCCAGCTACTGAGTGTCTTATTACCCCTGAAATATCTTATTACAGTAACCCAGCCCCTGAGTGTCTTATTACCCCTGTAATATCTTATTACAGTACCCAGCTCCTGAGTGTCTTATTACCCCTGTAATATCTTATTACAGTAACCCACCTCCTGAGTGTCTTATTGCCTCTGTAATATTTTATTACAGTAACCCAGCTACTGAGTGTCTTATTACCCCTGTAATATCTTATTACAGTAACCAAGCTCCTAAGTGTCTTATTACCTCTGTAATATCTTATTACAGTAACCCAGCTCCTGACTGTCCTATTACCCCTGTAATATCTTATTACAGTAACCCAGCTCCTGAGTGTCTTATTACCCCTGTAATATCTTAATACAGTAACCCAGCTCCTGAGTGTTTTAATACCCCTGTAATATCTTATTACAGTAACCCAGCTCCTGAGTGTCTTATTACCCTGTAATATCTTATTACTGTAACCTGGCTCCTGAGTGTCTTATTACCCTTGTAATATCTTATTACAGTAACCCAGCTCCTGAGTGTCTTATTACCCCTGTAATATCTTATTACAGTAACCCTGCTCCTGAGTGCCTTATTACCCCTGTAATATCTTATTACAGTAACCCAGCTCCTGAGTGTCTTATTACCCCTGTAATATCTTATTACAGTAACCCAGCTACTGAGTGTCTTATTACCCCTGTAATATCTTATTACAGTAACCCAGCACCTGAGTGTCTTATTACCCCTGTAATATCTTATTACAGTAACCCAGCTCCTGAGTGTCTTTTTACCCTTGTAATATCTTATTACAGTAACCCAGCCTCTGAGTGTCTTATTACCCCTGTAATATCTTATTACAGTAACCCAGCACCTGAGTGTCTTATTACCCCTGTAATATCTTATTACAGTAACCCAGCACCTGAGTGTCTTATTACCCCTGTAATATCTTATTACAGTAACCCAGCTCCTGAGTGTCTTTTTACCCCTGTAATATCTTATTACAGTAACCCAGCCTCTGAGTGTCTTATTACCCCTGTAATATCTTATTACAGTAACCCAGTCCCTGGGTGTCTTATTACCCCTGTAATATCTTATTACAGTAACCCAGCCCCTGAGTGTCTTATTACCCCTGTAATATCTTATTACAGTAACCCAGCTCCTGGGTGTCCCATTACCCTGTAATATCTTATTACAGTAACCCAGCTCCTGAGTGTCTTATTACCCCTGTAATACCTTATTACAGTAACCCAGCTCCTGGGTGTCTTATTACCCCTGTCATATCTTATTACAGTAACCCAGCCCCTGAGTGTCTTATTACCCCTGTAATATCTTATTACAGTAACCCAGCTCCTGAGTGTCTTATTACCCCTGTAATATTTTATTACAGTAACCCAGCCCCTGAGTGTCTTATTACCCCTGTAATATTTCATTATACTAACCCATTCCCTGAGTACTTTAATACCACTAATATTGGAATGCATGTATTTCTGTTCATAGTATCCTTTTACACTTGTAGTGACATAATGTTTTTTGCTGTGTCAGATATGGTGACGATGGTACAAGTGAAGAAGTGGACTCGAGTCCTGCTGAAGAGAATGATTTTCCTCTTCTTGATGATGGCATGGATCTTCTCAATGAAATATTTGAAACCCTGAACACAAGAGCACCTGGAAGGGAGCGCGCACTTTATGGGGCTCACAGCCTGGACTGCTTTAGCCTGGATGACAGTCAGTACTTTGAACGGGTGAGTCAACCCTCCCACCTAACCTATGAACATATAAAAAGATTCATAACAAGCAAGCAATCAGATTACATACATTCATTTTTTAAAGTGGGATAGAAAGTGAAAGCTGAAACCTGATTGGTTTGCATGACAAGATTTACTTTTTTTTGCCTATTTCTACTTTTATAAATCAGCCCAAACAAGTGGCCAGGAAAAAAATGTTAATTTACAGCTATTATTGAGTAACATTTTGCTGTACTGCCATTTTTAGGAAGGGAGCAAAGGCACTGCCATGCTTAGAACTGTATCCTAAAAGGCAGACTATGATAGTTTTGGGTCAGTTTCTTTTTAATTGTTTAATCTATGTATATTTTTGACTGTTTTAATGCAAGGTTCACCCATGACACTGGTGTCACAGAGCATTGTGGGTTTTCTAAGGAGAAAGCATAACAGAAGCAGTTTTCCCTCAAAAGTATAGGAGTTTCACAATAGATGTTGGAAAGTCCAAATGTATATATAATATAAAAAAAAATGGAAATTAGGAAGGTTTGCCCTTCATCAGGACTCCAAATTGCCAGTAAATGTGACAGGTACTGGACACATGGGTAAAATAATTAATATTCTAATTACAATGTTCCCAGATATTTTTTTTCTAATTCAATCTTTATATGCAAAGAGGCCACTGATGAAAGGGAGCCGCACACCAGTCTGCTCCTCCAAAAAATGTTTTACCGCCCCCTACTTGATACGTTTCACCACTACTGGCTCGATTGCAGCCATAAGTGCTGAAATGCATCGAAGAGGGGTAGTCCGTGGGCTGGGATGACATGGATGCAGCTTCATTATTGATGGCCACATAACAAGTTTTTAGAAGAGTGGATTGGTGCACAGCTCCTATTCATCTATGTCCTTAAATGGTGAGTGGAGATGGACACTTCTTGAGTAGGCAGCCTGAGTGCCCGTAGGGAGTGAGAGAGATGTAGGCATGGAGGCGTACTCTATCTTTGGGATGTACCTAGGGTGTCTGTATACACATCCACATACCTTGTGGAGCACTTTTAGGGCCTAAAATTCTTACCGTAAAATTTTGGCCTCCCATTTAAAAAAATGTGCTGCAACACTTTAATTTCTCTCGGTTCCACTCCAAGTTTCCCAAATATTTGATGATTGTGCCTTTGAAGTTCATATCATAAAGCTTCCCCCAATGCTGCCTCACTGATCCTGAAGCCAGAGCAGTGTTGTCACCTTCATGTTGGCTGTGCCTGCTTTGCACTACATTGGGATCTGATGTAGACTGTGTCTATCGGTAGAGTTGAGCGAACCCGTGGATGTTTGGGTTCGGTGGGTTCGGCCGAACTGCGGAAAAAAGTCAGAGTTCGGTACCGAACTTGACCCGAACTTTACCCCGAACCCCATTGAATTCAATAGGGACCCGAACTTTTTAGCACAAAAATAACTGTAAAAGAGTCCTGGAAAGTGCTAGAGGGCTGCAAAATGATTTTAGAACAATAATCTGTCCCTTACAGCAACAGCAGGAACCTGACCCTATAGAACTAGGAGATGATTTTAGAACAATAATCTGTCCCTCTAAGCAGTAGACTCTACCTAGTCCAGTCAGATCGTTCTGTAATGCAGGATGATATCTGCAATCTGTCCCTAAAAGCAGTAGTAGTAGTAATCTCTACCTATCTATCTGCAATCTGTCCCTAAAAGCAGTAGTAGTAGTAATCTCTACCTATCTATCTATCTGCAACCTGTCCCTAAAAGCAGTAGTAGTAGTAATCTCTACCTATCTATCTATCTGCAATCTGTCCCTCACAGCACCGGCAGCATCCTCTCCCTACACTACCCAGAGAGCATATGACATGCAGCACTGTGACTCCAGCCTCATATAGAAGCTGGGTCACATGATGCACTGGCCAATCACAGCCATGCCATTAGTAGGCCAAATGTATATATAATATAAAAAAATGGAAATTAGGAAGGTTTCCCCTTCATCAGGACTCCAAATTGCCAGTAAATGTGACAGGTACTGGACACATGGGTAAAATAATGAATATTTTAATTACAATGTTCCCAGATATTTTTTTTCGTAGGCATGGCTGTGATGGCTTCTAGGGAAAACCAGTGAAACGCTTGTTGATTGGCTGCCCTGCAGCTATTCAACATGCGTGATCAAATACCCGAACTCAGAACTCGAACCCAAACTTTTTTTCAAATGTCCGGGTTCGGGTCCAGGTCACGGACACCCCAAAGTTCGGTACGAACCCGAACTTTACAGTTCGGGTTCGCTCAACTCTATCTATCAGTATTCTCACTGCTGCTGCTTCACAAGCCTGTATTTTAAAATTCAGCAGCTGGCCACACCTAGTCCTGCCCACTGCTTTCTGCAAGAACCACCTCTGTTACTGGAACCCATTGTGAGCTGCAGTGTCTGGGAGAGGGAGCATGTGAGACAAAAATAAGGGAGGACTTGGCTCACACAGGGGAAGTAATGGGAGGTTTTATTATACTTTTTTAGGCTTGTGCAATACATAGTAACTGGATTTGGGACCTGTTTAGACTGTTATACAGGAACCTTTGGTGCACTTTAGCCAACACCTACAGCTCGTCCGGAAAGTATTCACAGCGTTCACTTTTTCCACATTTTGTTATGTTACAGCCTTATTCCAAAATGGATTAAATGTATTATTTTCCTCAAGATTCTACAAACAATACCCCATAATGACAATGTGAAAGAAGTTTGTTTGAAATATTTGCGCATCTATTAAAATATATTTGAGTATGATGCTACAAGCTTGGCACACCTATTTTTGGACAGTTTCTCCCATTCTTCTTTACAGGACCTCTCAAGCTCCATCGGGTTGGATGGGGAGCGGTTGGTGCACAGCCATTTTCAGATCTCTCCAGAGATGTTCAATCAGGTTCAAGTCTGGGCTCTGGCTGGGCCACTTAAGGACATTCACAGAGTTGTCCTGTAGCCACTCCTTTGTTATCTTGGCTGTGTGCTTAGGGTTGTTGTCCTGTTGGAAGATGAACCTTCGCCCCAGTCTAAGGTCCAGAGTGCTCTGGAACAGGTTTTCATCAAGGATGTCTCTGTACATTGCTGCATTCATCTTCATTGCCTTGATCCTGACTAGTCTCCCAGTTCCTGCCATTGAAAAACATTCTGATAGTATGATGCTGCCACCACCATGCTTCACTGTAGGGATGGTATTGGCCAGATGATGAGCAGTGCCTGGTTTCCTCTAGACATGATGCTTGCTATTCAGGCCAAAGAGTTCATTCTTTGTTTCATTAGACCAGAGAATTTTGTTTCTCATGGTCTGAGAGTCCTTCAGATGCCTTTGACAAACTCCAGGCAGGCTGTCATGTGCTTTTTACTGAGGTGTGGCTTCTGTCTGGCCACTCTACCATACAGGCCTGATTGATGGAGTGCTGCAGAGACGGTTGTTCTTCTGGAAGGCCCTTCCCCCGATCGCTCAGTTTGGCTGGGCGGCCTGCACTAGGTAGAGTCCTAGTGGTTCCAAACTCCTTCCATTTACGGATGATGGAGGCCACTGTGTTCATTGGGACCTTCAAGGCGGCAGAATTTTTTTTTGTACCCTTCCCCAGATCCAACATGGACCCTGGATTGGAGATTTTTGTCCTCCCGAATCTCTAAGAAATCCCCTGGTTCCAGGTACCAAACTGGGTTTTGCCAACAAATGAGGAAATTGAAAAAACTGTTTCCTCTGGTTTAACCACTTCCTTACCGACGTATAGTAATTATACGTCGGCAAGGTGGACTCCCCATCCTAAGTGGACGTCATATGACGTCCTCTTGTTTTCGCCGCTTTGCGGGCCCTCAGGGGCCCGCATCGCGGCGATCGGGGACCGGCCGTGTCCCTCAGGACCCCGGCCTTCCGTGATCACGGTAAAGAGCCAATAAAATTGGCTCTTTACCGCGTGACCGGCTGTGTCCTATCACAGCCGGTCACTAACAACAAAGGAGACCGAGCCCCCGGGGACGCGCAGCGCGGGGGGGACAAAGCCCGACCCCGATCACGGTAAAGAGCCAATAGTATTGGCTCTTTACCACGTGACCGGCTGTGTCCAATCACAGCCGGTCACAAAATGACGGGAATCCGCGGTAACGAGCTGTTACCGGGTTCTCCCCTTCACACACCGATCGTGTGTGAGGAGAAGATAGCGGTAACAGCTCGTTACCGCTTACTGTCAGCACCAAGCACACTGATTGCCCCCCCCTTCCAATAAAGAGTACCTGTCACCACCCCATCAAAGTACCTGTCACCTGTCCATCAGAGTACCTGTCACCTGTCCATGAAAGTACCTGTCACCTGTCCATCAGAGTACCTGTCACCTGTCCATCAAAGTACCTGTCACCTGCCCATCAGAGTACCTGTCACCTGTCCATCAGAGTACCTGTCACCTGTCCATCAGAATACCTGTCACCTATCCATCAAAGTACCCGAGTACCTGTCACCACCCCATC
>BLSH010416544.1:381268-418805 GCA_018402905.1 Glandirana rugosa
CCCAAGACCTAGTAGACTAGAGAAAGTATCGGAGACTAACCGATACCGTCACTAGTCAGTGACACTCGGGCGGGGGCACAAAGGAAGGAGAAGACTTATTTCTCTTTCTATGAGACATAGAAGGAGAGGAACGTCCCCTCCTTTTACATTTGTTTGATGTCACACATTTTTTCTTTTTTTTTTAGTTTATGATTATTTCTTAATTTTTATTTCTTTAGTTATTGTTCTAGTTCCAAACAAACCCAGTTCCAACCCCAGTATCCAGTACCAGTCGTATAAAACCCATCTTAATTTTTTTTTTTTTTTTTAATTTAATCATAGCCATAAATCTCAACTCGCTTGTGGTGTCCGTGCGATCGTTCGGGTTCCGTCCGGACCCGGACCCGGACTTTGTCCCGAAGTTCGGACGGACCAGCAGAACCCGAACTTCCAGGTGTTCGCTCAACTCTAAATACCGATACTAATTTAATTTTTTTTTTTTTTTTTAATTCTACCCAAAATATGCTGACCATGACCTATGACCCCAACCTTGACCCAAACAAACCTTGATCTTGTTATTGATTTCTTTATTTTTAATTCTTTATTAGTATTTGATTTTTTTTTTCTTTTTTACACACTGTAGTTTGTTTACATTTTCCTCCCCTGCAAGGAGAGGAAGATACAGAGTATCTTTCTCTTTATTCAGAAGAGGAAGGAAACACGGGGGCGGGCTCACAGTGACTGATCACTGCCATAGCCAATCAGAGGCTATGAAAGAGATCAGATGATCCAGAACCCAGGGGTCTCTATTGTTGGTGAGAGCCCAACCTCTGTGCTGGGAGCGGGTTGTGTGGCGCGCTCCCAGCACAAAGGGAGATACACATACAGTATGTCACAAAAGTTAGTACACCCCTCACATTTTTGTAAATATTTTATTCTATCTTTTCATGTGACAACACTGAAGAAATGACACTTTGCTACAATGTAAAGTAGTGAGTGTACAGCTTGTATGTAGCCATGTAATCCCTCAGGAGTGGCCAGTAGTTGTGGTCCCACCTGCCCGCTGCCCTCAATCACATGATTTCCACACACCCAGAGTCATTGAACAGGCCGGTGCTTTGTTTTGTTGTTTATCATGTTGGAATACTGCCCTGCAGCCCATTCTCCGAAGGAAGGGGGATCATGCTCTGCTTCAGTATGTCACAGTACATGTTGGCATTCATGGTTCCCTCAATGAACTGTAGCTCCCCAGTGCCAGCAGCACTCATACAGACCATGACACTCCCACCACCATGCTTGACTGTAGGCAAGACACACTTGTCTTTGTACTCCTCACCTGGTTGCCACCACACACGCTTGACACCATCTGAACCAAATAAGTTTATCTTGGTTTCATCAGACCACAGGACACGGTTCCAGTAATATATGCCCTTAGTCTGCTTGTCTTCAGCAAACTGTTTGTGGGCTTTCTTGTGCATCATCTTTAGAAGAGGCTTCCTTCTGGGATGACCAATTTGATGCAGTGTGCAGCGTATGGTCTGAGCACTGACAGGCTGACCTCCCACCCCTTCAACCTCTGCAGCAATGCCGGCAGCACTCATTCATCTATTTCCCAAAGACAACCTCTGGATATGACGCTGAGCATGTGCACTCAATTTCTTTGGTTGACCATGGCAAGGCCTGTTCTGAGTGGAATCTGTCCTTTTAAACCACTGTGTGGTCTTCTCCACCGTCCTGCAGCTCAGTTTCAGAGTCTTGGCAATCTCCTTATAGCCTAGGGCCTGGGCCATCTTTATGTAGAGCTACAATTCTTTTTTCAGATCCTCAGAGAGTTCTTTGCCATGAGGCGCCATGTTGAACTTCCAGTGACCAGTATGAGAGCGTGAGAGCGATAACATCAAATTTATCACACCTGCTACTCCATTTACACCTAAGATCTTGTAACACTAATGAGTTGCGTGACACCGGGGAGGGAAAATGTATAAATATATTTGGGAATACTGACCAATCAGTGGCTCTGCAGCATGATGGCATATGGTGCCCTTTTAGTTGGGTTATTACGCCCGGAGGGTGGGAAGTGCTGTGGCCGATCACAGTGGTCACATGATCAGAAGCAGGTCCCACCAGCTCCCGATCATTACTGGGAGTGCAGAAACCTCTGCAGCCCACAGACGCATATGTGCAGCGTTTGTGTGTTAAAGTCAACCCCTCTGTGTTCAATGGGCAGCAAGAGGTTAACCACTTGCCAACTGCCTAACGTACATATACTGCGCCAGGTCGGCTCTATTGTGCGAAATAACGTACCTGTACGTCATTTTATGCAAACAGTTACTAGGGGGCAAGCGCTGATTGGACAGACGGAAAGCCAATCAGTGGGTCTGGCCGATCCAATGTCCGCCAAGCCACCCGCGATCATTCCCGAGAGAGAGCGTGGAACGGCGGTCTATGTAAACAAGGCAGACTGCCATTCTGACAGGAGAGAAGATAGAGATCATGTGTTCCTGCTAAGCAGAAACACGGATCTCTGTGTTCCCCCAGTCAGAGCAACTTCCACACAGTTAGAAAGCACCCACTAGGGACACATTTAACCCTTTGATCGCCAAATGTTAACCCCTTCCTTGCCAGTGTCATTAGTACAGTGACAGTGCATATTTTTTAGCACTGATCACTGTAAAAATGTCACTGGTCCCCAAAAAAGTGTCAAAAGTGTTAGGTGTCTGATTTATCCGCTCAAATGTTGCAGTCCCACTAAAAAAAAAAAAAAAAAAAAAAAAAAAAAAAAAAAAAAAAAAATCGCTGATCACTGCAATTACTAGTAAAAAATAAATAAAGAAATAAAAATGCAATAAAAATATCCCATAGTTTGTGGACACGATAACTTTGCGCAAACCAATCAATATATGATTATTGGGATTTTATTTTTTACCAAAAATATGTAGCAGAATACATTGACCTAAATTGATTAAGAAATATGATTTTTTTACATTTTTATTGGATGTTTTATAGCAGAAAGTAAAAAAATAGTTGTTTTTTTTTTCCAAAATTGTCATTCTTTTTAACCACTTAACAACCGCCCTATAGACAAAAGACGTCTACAGGGCGGCTGCTTAACTCGCGCTTCCCACACGCCCCCTGGGGCGCACACACAGGAACATCCGTGATCGGTCGGGTCCCCCTTGCGGTGAATGGCCGCTGTGAGCGGCCTTTTACCACGTGATCGCGCTTTTCTCCTCCCGATCGGTGCATTGCAAGAGGAGAGAGGGGGGAGAGAGGAGGTGCTGCAGCGCTGTGGGCGATGTGTAATGCCCACAGCACTGCTAAGTTACACAATGCAACCCCCAGTCCCCACCACCCACCCAGTCATCCTCACCCTATCCATCCACCACCCACCCTTCCTCACCCTATCCATCCACCACCCACCCATCCTCACCCAATCCATGCTCACCCACCCATCCATTCATCCTCACCCATCCAGCCATGCATGCTCACCCACCCAGCCGTGCTCACCCATCCATCCATCCCTGTTCACCCATCCATCCATGCTCACCCACCCAGCCGTGCTCACTCAGCCATCCATCCATGCTCACCCACCCAGCCGTGCTCACCCATCCATCCATCCATGCTCACCCACCCATCCGTGGCTCATCCATCCCCATCCATGGCTCATTTGTGTCTCATTCATGCTCATCCATACCACATCAGTTCTCATCCGTGACACATCCATGCCACTACACGCCCATCCATGCCACTACACTGCCCATCTGTGCCACTACAGTGCCTATCCATGCCACCACAGTGCCTCACAATAGTGTAAAAGGTAGTCAAATTAGATTCAAAATGTATGCCCCTAGAACACCTGACGGTGCTCCCTGCATGTTGGGCCTTTGTATGTGGTCAGGCTGTGTAAACACATGTGGTATCGCCATACTCAGGAGGAGTAGCAGAATATATTTTAGGGTGTCATTTTTGCTAAGTACATGCTGTGTGTTAGAAATATTGTATAAATGGACAACTTTGTGTAAAAAAAAAAATGCGTTTTCATTTTCTTTCCACATTTTCCAAAAACTTGTGGAAAAAATGACATGTTCAAAAGACTCATTATGCTTCCTAGAATATACGTTGGGGTGTTTGCTTTCCAAAATGGGGTCATTTTTGGGTGTTTCCATTGTCCTGGTGCTCCAGGACCTTCAAAAGTGCAAGAGGTAGTCAAGAAATGATGTGTGTAATTTATGCTCCTAGAACGCCTGATGGCACTCCCTACATGTTGAGCCTCTGTATGTGGTCAGGCTGTGTAAAAGACTCACACATGTGGTATCACCATACTCAGGAGGAGTAGTAGAATGTATTTTGGGGTGTAATTTGTGGTATGCATATGCTGGGTGTGAGAAATAACCCGTTAACATATGACAATTTTGGAAAACAACTTCAAAAAATTCATCATGCCTCTTACTAAATGCCTTGGGATGTCTACTTTCCAAGAAGGGGTCATTTGGGGGGTATTTGTACTTTCCTGGCTTGTTAGGGTCTCGGGAAATGAGATAGGCTGTCAGTAAATCAAGTGTGATCAATATTCAGTGATTGGCACCATAGCTTGTAGACTCTATAACTTTCACACAGATCAAATAATATCCACTATTTTTTTTTTTTACCAAAGATAGGTAGCAGTATACATTTTGGCCAAAATTTATTAAGAACAATTACGAATTTGCTAAATTTTATAACAGAAATGAAGAAAAATTCATTTTTTTTACAAAATTTGCGGCCTTTTCTTAATTCTAGCACAAAAAATAAAAAACCCAGCGGTGATTAAATACCACCAAAAGAAAGCTCTATTTGTGTGAAAAAAAGGACGCAAATTTCATATGGGTGCAGTGTTGCATGACTGAGTATTTGTCATTCAAATTGTGAGAGCGCTGAAAGCTGAAAATTGGTCTGGTTGTTAAGGGGTTTAAGTGCCCAGTGGTCAAGTGGTTAATAAATAAAAACCGCAGAGGTGATCAAATACCACCAAAAGAAAGCTCTATTTGTGGAAAAAAAGGATATCAATTTTATTTGGGCGCAGCGTCGCACGACTGCGCAATTGGCAGTTAAAGTAACGCAGTGCCGGATTGCCAAAAAATGGCCTGGTCATGAAAGGGGGGGTAAAACCTTCCGGGGCTGAAGTGGTTAATTTGCACAGTTACAGTTTAAGAGTGAACATTCAAATTCTTTCATAAGTCCAAACATGACCGGTCCTCTTCAAGCCCAATCTATTCGGCAGTCCCAGTAGCAGGAATCATTTGAGCTCAGATTTTTACAGAGTAAAGAAGACAAAATAAAACAATACAAAAGGGATATTACAAATGGTTGAATTTATTGACCTTACAATTAAAAATCTGTATAAAACAAGTAAGGCATCAATCTTATCAGAAAGTTGGCAAGAAGATAAAGATGTAGGTGGAATAAAATGTGTAACATGGATCAGCGAAGGCACGCAAGGATAAAGAGGTTTCAGTATGGGAGAGGCAACTCTGGGAGCGGCCAATAATGGCGGTAAGGGGGCCATTTTGGTATTAGCAGGAGAACCCTAGAAGCCACTATAATATGAAGAGCACTCCGCTGTATTCACCTCCTAGCGCAGTGGTTCTCAACTTCGGTCCTCAGGACCCACTAACAGGCCAGATTTTAAGTATTACCTTGGGGAGATGCAGACTAGAATACGGCAATCACTGAGCAGCAAATGATATCACCTGTGATGCATTTCAGTTATCCTACAAACCTGGCCTGTTAGTGGGTCCTAAAGACCGGAGTTGAGAACCACTGTCCAAGCGGGTCAAAGGGCTATGTTCTCATAATACTGGCTCAGCCTATGCAATGCCCACTAAGATTTGGATAGGGGACAGCTGATTCTACCCTACAGAGTAAACCCTTTCTTTGGGTTTACAATTCTGTAAAATAAATTCTTGACATATCACAAAATACAACAGTATTTTTTTATTTTTTTGGTTTTTAATTCACCATATATAAAGAAAAACACTTCTAAAGCTCCAACCCTGTGACACTGACTATGCCGAAATTATGTCGTCAGTCTGCTGCAGGCAGTAGAAAGCATTTCTTCAGTCTCCTCTAGCCCAGTGATCGGACTGCACATTGTCACAAAGCGAGAAGCTGTCGCCGTCTTGTGGGCACAGCTATGAACTACACTGCAATGTATAGGACTGTCATCTCTTAGGACCCTTTTACATGGCACAGAATCCGTCCCAAATCGAATCCACCTGCTCAGTGAGGATCAGCGCAGAGGACAGGTCCCTGTCCGCTCTGCAGTCCACTGCTCTCTATGGTGTGGGGGGTCAGATGGAAACGGACTGCATGTCCATTTCCATACGATTCTTTCCACCGGACGGATGGCAAACGTATCCCCATCTGTGTTTTTAGCGGATCGGATGCCGGAGAGTGACAGCGCTATAAACAACAAAAAAAAAAAAAAGAGCCAATTTTGTAAAAAAAAAAAACAATATTTCTTACTTTTTGCTATAATACATATCCAAAAAAATATATAAAAAAACTATTTTTTTTCATTTGTTTTGGCCGATTTTTAATCTTCCTCATTTTTGGTAAAAATAAAAAAATCACAATCGACGTATATTGATTGGTTTGCGCAAAAGTTGCCGCGTTTACGAATGATGAGAATTCTTTTATGGGGTTTTTATTTTTTACTAGTAATGGGGAAAGCGATATTGCAGCGGACATGTTGGACCATTTTGACACTTTCTTGGGACCATTGGCATTTATACAGCGATCAGTGCCATGAAAATGCACCGATTACTGTATAAATGTCACTGGCCCCGAAGGGGTTAACCTGCGGGGGGGGGGGGGCAAACTAAGGGTTAAGTGTGTTCCCTGTGTGTGTTACTAACTGTATGGGGGCTGGGCTGACTGGGGGAGGGGAGTGATTGCGAATCCCATTCCTTCCCCTTGTCAGAACGGAGATCCATGTGTTTACATACACGGACCCCCGTTCTCTCACTGCCGGGGATCGATTGCGGGTAGCTGGCAGGCATAATGTCCGCCCTACCCGCTCCCTGGCTCCCCCGGAACACAGTGAGCACGCCTCCAGCGATGCTCGCACTTACGATCCGCGATCTTGAAGCCACCGTTAGGTGGCGGCGGTTCGCAATATTGAACCACTTTGCCGCTGTCATATGACGGGGGGCAGTCGGCAACTGGTTAAAGAATAAAGCAGTTAAAATGCAACAGAAAATGGATTTGCTGGAATTTTAGGTAGTGGCAATAATAATGTATTCATCAGTGAATGCGGCATCACTAATAAACTAAAACTGAATTAGAATTGAAACTTTTTGATCTATGTAGGAAATCTTCTTCTCTACAGAGTCTAGATGTGTGCAATAAGAACGTCATTAATCCAATAGCTCCCATGCTGAACAGCCAGATTTCTTCCTTTGTAGTCTGAATAGGAAGTGGATTTAAACCCTCACATATACCCAGTGAAGTGATTGGCCTCAGGTGATACACATAGATGAACAAATCCTCCTACATAAGTTGTACCTGTTTATCTGCAGTCTTCTCTACATCTAATCAAAGTCTCAAATTTATAAAGTCCGCCTGAACTTTCACAAAACATAGGGGCAGAGAGCTGAAATTACACTCTGCAGAGCTCAGTGAGGAGAGCTCAGAGCCGGGGGGGGGTACTTTCACACAGCACACAGAAACTGAGCTGAGACGGTCAATCACAGGCTGTGTGCTTGAGCTCCAAAAGCTATTCTCCGGTACTTGAGTGGTAGGCTTGGAGGTGTATAGTGCAAATATCCTTCTTCCATGCAGCGGCCTTGCTGCTCCCCTCAGGACAATGGGTATCCTTGCAGCAGTAAAACAATAGCAAGAGAAGGGTGCACTAACCTAGCGCATTACCCAAATACAATTTATTCCAAGTTAAAAGCAACAATCGTAAAGGCCCACACACAATGCAAAATTCGGACGTGAATTGTCGTTCGACAGCCTGTTGTCCGACATTTTTACCGTTGGTATGCTCCTTTCAACAGCCGATTTGTTTTTTCCTTCAGACAAAAGCTGGAAATCGAAATCGACACACAAAAGCAACTTTTTAATAGCGAAATTAGCAGAAGCGGCCCAAAGGGTGACGCACCAAAAATTAACTTCCTCTCTATACTGTTGTAGTACGTCACTACATTCGCCTTTGTCGAATGAAAATTTTCAGATAGTCCGTATGCTTTACAAAATCATGGACACACGCTTTTGACAAAAATCAGAAGCGCGGTCGTACGACAATCGAACCGCGTGGACGAGGCTTTACACTTGTTATACGCGGTGTATATAAGCATGGCATAGCCGATGAGAACAATCACCTTCAGGTCTGCTGTAGTAAAGCAGTGGTGTGGCAAGACCAGGCAACATCCGTGATGGCTGACACATTTCGAGGGAGAATACTCTTCCTCAGGTTCAAAGTAGTGAATGCAAAGCGATTTTTCTCATTTGCTATGCTGTGTTATGCCTATATACACTGTGTGCATGTGAGTATAACAATTGTTGCTTTTAACTGGGAATAAAATTTATTTTGGTAATGTGATAGGTTGGTGCGCCCTATTGTTTTGTGTGGTTGAGCTCCCTCTTCTGTCACTATTTTTCTCTTGGTGTCAGAAAAACTTCCTAGCAGGGGAAAGAAGCAGCAGAGAGAAATGACACTTAGTGTTCTGGACTGAAACGAGTACACACTATAGAGGGATATGCTTTTTTCAGATTTCACGTATGAGGTTTACAAACACTTTAATACGGGAAAGGACAATACTACTTTCAGTCTCTTTATTAAATAAGACCCACCTAGACTAAATTAAAAAAAAGAAAAGGCCATTATATGAGCAGGACATCCATTTAAACTGAAAGGAAAGACAGGAAAGATGTGGGCCTGTAGAACAGAAGCTCCATGCAGTGCAGGGGTTAGGCACAAAAAATGTCCGGGTGGCAGGTGCTGGGCTGGCTATTTTGCTCTCATTTTTTTCTATGGGAGAGCTTGGACTTTATGGGATCTACCTAGCCATAGATAGATCAAAAATCGGCTGGTTCAGTAGGGACTGTCCAAGGGCAGGCTGGTTGTACAGAAGTCGATCTCTCGTACAACCATCTGACTTCTGTTGGTTGTACAGAAGTGTCTATGGACACAGAGCAAGTCTCCGGAGCAAGCCTGCACAAGTGCCCCCAACAGCAAGCAGCTTGCTATAGTTGGCACTCAGTAGAGGGGAGGAGCCAGGAGCACCGGTGGGGGACCCCAGACGAGGAGAATAATGACTGTTCTGTGCAAAACCATTGCACAGAGCAGGTAAATATGACATGCTTATTATTTAAAAAAAATAAATAAAGGGTTTACAATCACTTTTTATTTTTTAAGTGTTGCATTAACAAGTGCAACATTGGAAAAAAGTCTTTATTTAATCTGCAATGCTTTGCACTAGAATCATAATTTTTATGTCATTTTAAGCAGAAGTTATAGAATAAATGTATATTTGTTTTATCTACAATAATACCATTTTTTTAAAATGAACATTCAAGTAGATTTTTTTTGTTTTGTTAAATGTCTGTCTATGGATTGCATAAAAAAAAAAAAGAAAAGAAGATGATATATATATATATTACTGTACCAAAATTAGTGCCGAATAAACAGGCCCATAGAAGACATGTAAAAATTGCTCTGGTTCCTGGGAGGTGTACAGGGGTAAGAGCTGAACTGGTCAAATATGTTTTTTTTTTTTTACAGGGTGCCTAGATTTTTTAATTTTTTTTCTTAAGGCTAGGAACATAATGGAGATTTTTTTTTCCATACTGAAAAGGTAAAACTTGATGGACATACCCCATTACCAAAAGTATTGGGACACCTGCCTTTACAGTACTCTGCGCAGGCCACTCAAGTTCCTCCAACCCAAACTCGCTGATCCATTTCTTTATGAACCTTGCTTTGGTGCGCAGTCATGTTGGAACAGGAAGGGGCCATCCCCAAACTGTTCTCACGAAAGTTGGGAGCATGAAATAGTCCAAAATGTCTTGGTAAAGAGCTGTTGGTGGATAGCGCTCAATGGGGTGTATATCAGGACAATAAAATAGTCAATGTAGCCATAAAATAAAAGCAATGTTTTTATTTCTTCAATAAACAAATTGTTGATTAAAAAGATAGTAAGTGATAATAAGTTGAGCCGATACTGATAAGAGGTCCCAAGGGTGTTGAGGAGCTAACATCATCCAGAGTACCAGACTGTGGAGTGGAGCACGGGGGGGGGGGGTACCAATATCCATGATGCCCAGAAAGGAAACCTGGTCTGGAAAGAAGGAGCCCACTTGCCAGAGGCAGAGATGCAGGCTGGCGTGGAGGGAGATGATGCCACATGCCACGTACCGTAGGATTGCCACCGGGAGCCCTGAAGAAGGCCGGAGATGTTGCCTGGTAAGTGCCGATCATGATGGAAGAGATCAGACAGCCAAACCACCAGAGCTAAGCCGTGGGAGGGGCGGGTGGATCTGGATGACGGGCAGTGTAAGCCAGAAAGGTGGGGAGGGAGAAGACCCATGAACCAGCGTGGAACACAGGCTCGTCTGTTGCCATGTCTTGGTATGCTGGCACCTTAATTAAGAGTTCTCTTCACTGGGACTAAGGGGACAAGCCCTGAATAACAACCCCACACCATAATCCACCCTCCACCAAATGATTTGGACCAGTGCACAAAGTAAGGTCCATAAAGACATGGATGAGCGATATTGGGGTGGAGGAACTTGACTGGCCTGCACAAAGTCCTGACCTCAACCTGATAAAATACCATTGGGATGAATTAGAGCAGAGACTGCGAGCCAGGCCTTCTCGCCCACATCAGTGTCTGACCTCAAAAATGCCCTTCTGGAAGAATGGTCAACCCATTCCAATAGACACTCCTAAACCTTGTGGACGGCCTTCCCAGAAAAGTTGAAGCGGTTAAAGCTGCAAAGGGTGGGCCAACTCAATATTGAATCCCATGCACTAAGACTGAGATGCCATTACAGTTCATGTGCGTGTAAAAGCAGGTGTCCCAATACTTTTGGAAATATAGTGTATCTCTTTTTTTACCCAAAAATGTATCTTTTACTATAGAAAATTGTTTGGTAAACCTTGATATGTGCAAATACCTGCTATTGGAAAAATAGTCATTTCAATAAACTTATGAGAGTGTAACATCGCTCCAAAGGGATACAATAACTGATATGACTCTCCCTCAATGGACGAGAGAGTTTATGTGGCTGTGTCATATAAGTCAGCCCTTTCCTACTAGTTGATATCCCATATGTGGATTAAAAACTAGAAGCTGTCACGAAAATTGTTTATTAATATAAAAATGGTAATTTTGATAAGATTAAATATATTTATATTTCCATAGGTTAGCATCAATACCTTGATTTTCTGTGTGCATAAATACAAAAATAATTATGCTATCTACAATTATAATATTCATCCACTAACAAAACACATATAAAAATTTGGGAAAGTTTTAAAAGAGTACCAGTCACAGACACTGGCAATAAGGAATGCCATAGAGTGAGATGAGGTGAGCCGACTTCAACTTGTCAATCCTCAAGCTTTTTGGAATCACGGATGAAGATCCTTTTCAGCAGGGGTACCCGAGCCAGCACAAATCTCCCACGACTACTAAGGAAACCGGGCACAAACCTTGGCAAACAGAACAAAATGCATAAAAGTATATGCAGAGGCGGGGTAGGCAACCTGCGGCCCTCCAGCTGTTGCAGAACTGCAAGTCCCATCATGCCTCGGGGAGTAATTGTAACTGCCAGAGCTTGCAGTGTCTCATGGGAAATGTAGTTCCACAACAGCTGGAGTGCCGCAGGTTGCCTACCCCTGTGCAGAGGTTACTCCAATTAGATAATCACATTATATTTTAGGCTCCTTTCACATGGGTGGTTTGAACAGGTCCACCTGTCAGCTTCTCAGGCACGCCCGACTGCATGGTCCATGTATTCCTAAGGACCAGCAGGTGTAAAGGGACTTGGGCAGATCCCATGCTGAGCAAATCAGAATCTGCCACACGTGAAAGGGCCATACCTGAGGGTTGTGTCACTTAAAGCGCGAAAAAAAAAAACCACATGAGCTTCTTTGGGCCATTTTTAGTTCCTATAGAGTTTAATGGGGGCACCTGCAAAATAGCTAAAAAGGTGCAAAACGCACACCATCAAGATCTGACTGTCAATACAGTAGACGCAGCCTCAGACCAGGGTGTGTGGCACTAGGGGCTGTTTCCTTCCATAAACCATAAATGGATTCCCACAGAAAAGGAGTACAATTTATGGCTAATCTGCATTACCAGATTTTAGCAGCAGGGGACTCTGCACTGGCTCTGAGTTTGTGATGGCAAGGATATTTTACATCAGTGTTTCTCAACGTCAGTCCTCAAGTACCCCCAAAAGGCCATGGTTTGGGAATTTCTCTTAGATAAAATAGCTGTCCAAAATACCAAAGCATTGACTCTGATTTAAAGCACTTGTGCAATATAAAGGAAAACCTGCAAACATGGCCTGTTTGGGGTTACTTGAGGACCAAGGGTGAGAACCTCTGTTCTACATTAACGCACAGCAAGAGCACAAAGAACAATTTCCAGTTTTCCTAAAAATGCCTTAAAGGATATATGCACTTTAAGACAAGGTGAAATCTCCTTTTTGCAACCTTTCCCTGACCTAACCCACCCTCCCCTTCCACAGATGCATACTTGCCCTGATCTGACAGTCGTTGCCTTTGGCATTTGTTTACATCCAGCACCACAAGTCTCACCATGCCAGCCATGCCTGCACTTCACATCTCTATAAGAGTCTATGCGGCCATCTCTCTTCGTACCATAGAAATCTATGAGGCTTAAATGCACAGACGAGGCCAGTACAATGAAGACTTGCACCACTGGATGTAAAAAAACACCGGAGGCAATGGCAAGAGTCCATTTATGGAGGGGGAAGGTGGGTTAGGTCAGGGCAAAGGAGAAAAAGTGCACTTATCTCATCTTAAACGTACTGAAACTTCAAGTATGTCATTAAAGCACATGGCAGCTAGTGTTATCCTTAGAGAATTGATAAGTTGTTCTCTCATAATACTAACTCTACAACATGGGTGTCTAGGCCAAGTAGCTGTGTTCAGTTCAGCTCGCGAGATTACGATCTCTGATCGGGTACATTTTATGGATGGGTTTCTTGGTTCCAGGTAGACTGGAGCAGGATTTATCATCCTCCATCTACACCACAGCCACCTCAGTAGACCAAGCTTGGCTTTTCAGGTGAGCTACTGTTTTCACTGACCTGCAGGATCCCCATACATTCCTACAGAGGAGCCAGGAGAGGGCGCTAAGTACGTAAATACTGTACTGGATGCCCTCCAACAGCTTTTATCACTGATCTGGACCCATCATCCTCCATCAATGTCACAGCCACCTCAGTGATAGGCAAAGCCTGGCTTTCAGCTGAGCCACTGTTGTCACTGGCCTGTAGGAGCTCCATACATGCCTTTAGAGGATCCACAAGAGGGTGCAGCTCATGAAAATACTGTACTGTGCGCCCTCTAACAGACACTACATCAGAATATATGGAGATATAATAAAGTCAAGTGGGTAGAGAAGAAGGGGGGTATGGGGAGATCTCTTCATCAAGGTCTCACACAGTAGTAAAGGCAGAGGATCAAACTTCCTCCACTCCTCCCAAAACAGGGAAAATAATTTAGGATGGAAAGGCTCTTTGATGTAGTAAACTTAGTAGTCAACTCTCCTTTCCTCCAAGAAAAGAAGTGGCTTTGGTATTGGCCCCTACAAACCAGCTTCCTAAATACTGCTTGATGACAAACCACGTGAAGACTTGCCGTTCTCTTATGAAGCCCATAGAGGGTGCAGCAACCAGCTGGATGCTAGGAAATTATTCTTGATGAAACAAGATCATAGGGCTGTGAAGACATGGACGGTGACAAACCTTTTTTCAGGCCCAAGGAGTGAAAAAGCAAAACCACCCAAACATATACAAACCATTCTTACAGGTTAATGATACATCTCTATCTGCATAGTTTGCAGTGGTTTGGATGGGTTATTTCAGAACAAAGTAATGCAGAAAGTAGACTTCTGGTCTGCAGCCATCAGGTGGGTTTTGCTTGATCCAGTGGTCTCGGCAGCAAAGTCGCACTGACTGAGTCTCTCTAGGCCAATAAGAGTCTCTGGGTTTTGGTCACCTCCTTGAATTGAGAGTCTGTTCTCGGCAGAGGAGGGGACCTGGTCATATGAGCCGTTCCTCGGGAGGAAGTTTCAAGGCACTGTTGGGTGGCATCCTGGATCCGGTCTGCTCTTCGCTGCTTGGCCTGTATGTCCCCTCTGTCTGCCGTTTCTCCTTTACTTTCACGATGATGAAGATGAGAATGCCAATTAAGAGAAGGCCACCCACAACCGACGGGACAATAATAGCTGCCAGTCGCTCAGATTCCTGTGAAAATGAAAGATAAGAAAGTAATCAAAAAAAAAGTCAACCTGGAATATACGGCAACTGTGCGTTCACTCAAACAACCTCAAGGTCTTAACCACTTCCCTTCCTTAGGCTGGTTTTAAAAACAGAATCATGGGTTAAATAACTATACCGGGATCATGGCTGAGGCCTACAACCATAATCCTGGTATATATATATATATATATATATATATATATATATATATATATATATATATATATATTTTTTTTTTTTTTAATACAGTTGGCGAATTCCCTTTCAGGTAAATGTGATCCGAGAGACTTTACAGCCACTGGCTTACTTTTACAGATGGCAAAAATGGGTCCCCACCCACACCTTTACCAGGTTCCCATGTTAGATTGGGGAGCTTGGTCAGCTTTCTCCGACACAGTGACAGGAGCGGATGTTGTTCCTCCCACTGTGTGATGTCAAAAACCAGAAGCGAAAAGGATTTAATCACTTTTGGTTTCGGTTTCATGTAAACAAGAAGTTACTGGCTTGTGAAGGCATCTGATCAAACCGATCTTGGTTTGATCAGATACTTTGGAGGTGAGATGAGAGATGTGGGTTCTAATAGATTCCAGCTCTCTCCATAAAAAAGACCTGTCATGGCCCATGCTATCACAAGGGATGTTGTTCATGCCTTATGAAAGCAATAGATTTGAACCAAAAAAAAAAAAAAAAAGGAAACAGTGATCGCACCACCAGTGTGATTTATTGCCACAAACGTTATATCAAGAGCAATAATTCTAGTGCCAGATCTCCTGTGTGACTCTAAACTGGTAACCTGTAAAGGCTTTTAATGTGATGCCTATGGAGATTTTTAGGTATCGTAGTTTGGCGCTGTTTAACAGGCGTACACAGTGCTTGGTATGGGTTTGGTATCTATTTACTCTGGATCACATCATCTTTTATGTTTTACCCATAAATTAGATATTCTATTGTGTTTGTGTTCACTAAAACTCATTAAAGTGTATTTTTTCCAGAAAATGTGCCTTTGATAAACCGCTTCACAAATATGGTACCATGTAAAAAGTTGCAACCACCACCATTTTATTCACCAGGGTCTCTGCTTACATGTACATGAGCTTCAATGGCATCCCAGTCTTAGTCTGTAGGGTTCAATATTGTGTTGGCCCACCCTTTGCAGCTATAACAGCTTCAACTCTTCTGGGAAGGCTGTCGACAAGGTTTAGGAGTGTCTATGGAAATGTTTGACCATTCTTCCAGAAGCGCATTTGTGAGGTCAGGCACTGATGTTGGATGAGAAGACCTGTCTCGTATTCTCCACTCTAATTTAATCCAAAGGTGTTCTATTGGGTTGAGGTAAGGACTCTGTGCAGGCCAGTCAAGTTCCTCCACCACAAACTCGCTCACCCTTGTCTTTATGGACCTTGCTTTGTGCACTGGTGCGCAGTCATGTTGGAACAGGAAGGGGCCATCCCCAAACTGTTCCCACAAAGTTGGGAGCATGAAATTGTCCAAAATGTCTTGGTATGGTGACATCTTAAGAGTTCCCTTCACTGGAACTAAGGGGCCAAGCCCAACCCCTGCAAACCAACACCACGCCATAATCCCTCCCCCACCTAATGATTTGGACCAGTGCACAAAGCAATGTCCATAAAGACATGGACAAGCGTGATCGAGGTGGAGGAACTTAACTGGCCTGCACAGAGTCCTGACCTCAACCTGATAGAACACCTTTGGGATGAATTAGAGCGGAGACTGCGAGCCAGGCCTTCTCGTCCAACATCCGTGCCTGACCTCACAAATGCTCTTCTGGAAGAATGGTCAAACATGTAAAAAGAAGCAGGCATATTTTCCCACTATGATTGCTTCCAGCAGCACTGTACAGCGACTGATAAATTTCCACCGAGAGGGGACAACTAAAATTCAATCATCGCAGAATGGCTGAAAACAACAGAACGGAAATGTAAATACTCTCCATGGAAATTGTTGACTTTAATATATCTGAACAGGCAAATATTAGATATTCATTCAGGCAGCGCCTACAGAATGGAAAATTTGCCCTTTTTTCACTTATTCATCGAAAATGTGAGCAGAAATGACTCCATGGTCCCTTCAATGGAACTGAGGGGCCAAGCCCAACCCCTGAAAAACAACCCCACACCATAATCCCCCCTCCACCGAATGACTGTGCACCAGTGCACAAAGCAAGGTCCATAAAGATATGGATGAGCGAGTTTGGGGTGGAGGAACTTGACTGTCCTGCACAGAGTCCCGACCGCAACCCAACATTATGCCTTTGGAATTAATTAGTGCAGGGTTTTTGGGGTTCCAAGTAATTTACTAGCAAAAAAAAAATGCAGATTTTTACATGTATGACAGACATGTCTGAATTGGCCTAGACTGGATCTGGCCACTCAAAAGTAAAGCCCTGCTGATTTGCTCCATCCCCCCAGCCTGAAACCAAGTTAGAGGGTTTTTTTTTTGGGGGGGGGGGGGGGTGGGAGGAGAGTGGGAACAAGTACCAATTTTTATCAGTACCTGCTCCAATTTCCATAATCCTCGTCTAGGCGAGGATGACATCGCTTGTCCTTGCCCCTCCGGCAGCCTCCTGGGAGATGTCACATCTCCCAGGAGGCTGCAGGACCATTCACAAAGCACCATGCAAGCTTATGCATGTGCACTGGAGAGGTGGCTATGGTTCTTCAGAAAGCCAGAACCGGCTCCTCATATTCAAGATGGCAGCACCAGGGACCTGCAGCAGTAAGGAGAACCGGCTACTAGAAAACAGCACTGGACCCCAGGCATTGGTGAGTACCTGATTTTTATAAGTCACCAGCTATAGTATTTTTTTAAAATAAAATAAGTGTATTGTTGCGCCCTCTAGAGGAGCTTAAAGTGAAACTAAACTTCTTAATTCCCCTTCTCTTGCTCTCAGCCTCCTCCAAATATTGAAATTCATTTTTTTGCTGCTGTGATCAGACTTCCTGCTAGAGGGTTGCTACATTTGTTCTCCATGGTCCCACTGTATGTATGAACGTAGTCACCCTTCTTGCTCATTCCAGAGATGGACTAGGAACTATGGGATTTATAGTATGTGTAGATGATAACAAATAACGTGCACAGCTTGTTCCAAACAAAGGGAAGTGAGGGGGAGAAGGAGAGCTCATGGATGATGTTACAAGGAGGCAGAGTAACACTGTAGGAAACAATTTATTAAAAATAGATTACAGAACCATTAAGTAGTGGACTATGGTGCACTTTAACCATAGATCAATAATTAAGCTCCACTAGGGGAGGACCTGGGTGGAGCGTCCTGAGACTGTGATGGAACAATAAAGTTGAGTTTATTTTAAGGTAGCTTCCTGATGCATGTGGGAGTGACAAATCCCAGAAATGTGAGCATGCGTGGCTGGATGGTATCAGCGGCAGTCTTGGAAGGGGTACCACAACAAGTACTGTACTTTTCCCACTTTTTTTTTTTTTTTTTTTTATCTGCAAGCAATGTAAGCACCTGAATGCGACTTGATATCAGCAGCTTCTTGCTGTCCATTGTACAGCAAAGCTCAACTGGGAGGGGGAAACGCAGCACAAAGTCAGCCAGCAGTGCTTATTCACCAACAGAGAGCATGCGGATAGGAGGAGAGAGCAGAGTGAGAGAGGGGGCTGGTCAGTATTATGCTTCACTGTTCAGTCACAGGGGAGGGAGAAGAGCTGTACAAGTTGCTTAACTGCAACACAGAAAAAACAGGTCTCCTGCTCTGCTAGGCAGGGCTATGCTGTGTGGCAGAACTGTGCAAAAGCAATTAGAAAGTTTTACAGCCAATCAGATCGCTTTTATTAGAAATCTGGTTATGCAGTCAAAAGACACGTCCTTGGCAAACTAAGGGTTCATTTATAGTGAGGACTGTCACTTGACAATACTGATAGGGTAACCAGTGGCAGCTTCACTGCAGATAGGGGGCAGTAAAGCTGCTTAGCTACTTTGGGAGGGTGAAGCAAGGTAAACAATGCTGCTGAGTCACACAGCCTAGCTAGGTAGTATGCGCGGATGGTTGTGTGTCGCTATGGCTATTTCAGTGATTTTTATAGCATAGATATAGGAATGATGCATTTTGGTTGCATATGTTGTTTTTGGAGGCCGAGAGTCCCCTATTTATATGCCAATGAACTTGTTGGACTGGTTCATAACCACGGGACAGGAAGTGATGCTACAGGAAGACGGGGAAGGGAACAAAAGATTTCAACACAACCATGTGCCCAAAACGAAGGAGCAGTTCTGGTTGATTGTTCTAGAGATAAAAGCAGCAAGAATAAGACTGGAAGATCCTGGATTCTGGAAGGCAACTCCACCATAAAGACTGGAAAAAGCAAAGTTACAAGGTGATGATACTAAGTATACAACCTAATTTAAGTAACTTTTACTGTATCTCTCTTGCATACATTATCAATGCTAATTTGCTGGGAAGGATAGATAGTTTGTGCATGTGTATATTGTATGCATATTTTGTAAGACTTTGGATGCCATTAATTGTTATTTTTCTGGAATTGTATGTGCAGTGTTTTTTTTTTTTTTTGCTTCCTTGGTTTACAACAAAGAACCTTAAAATATAAAGCAAAACTGTGCCCCCTTAGCACTGGATTTGATAAGGGAGCACTTGGAAAGAGAAGGACTAGACAGCATCAGCATGGGACCGCTCTGTGCAATATTGTTTCACAGAGCAGGAAAGTATAAATATAATAAAAAAATAGCCTTCAGAATCACTTTAATATTTGGTATCTATTTACTTACAGTAGGGAAAATAATGATTTGATCCCCTGCAGATTTTGTAAGTTTGCCTGCTTACAAACAAAAGGGTCTATCATTTTTATTACAAGTGTATTTTAAATGATAGACAGAAAATCAACCAAAAATTTAGAAAAAAACATAAAACAACTGTTATAAATTGAGTCGCAGTTCAGTGAGTAAAATAAATATTCAATCCCCAAGCAAAACATGACTTAGTACTTGGTGGAGAAACCCTTGTTGGCAAGCACAGAGGTAAAACGTTTCTTGCAGTTGATTACCAGGTTTGCACATCTCAGCAGGGATTTTGGCCCACTCTTCTTTACAGATCTACTCTAAATCCAAGGTTTCTTGGCTGTCTCTTGGCAACTCGAAGTTTCAGCTCCTTCCATAAATTTTCAATAGGATTAAGGTCTGGAGACTGGCTGGTCCACTCCAATATCTTAATGTGCTTCGTCTCGAGCCACCGCTTTGATGCCTTGCCGGTATGTTTTGGGTCATTGTCATGCTGGAAGACCCACCCATGACCCATCTTCAGTGTTCTGGCTGAGGGAAGAAGGTTCACATCCAAGAATTTACAATACATGACCACTCAATGCAGCAAGGTTGGCCATTTAGATGTTCATTGGCAAACTTCAGACGGGCCTGTACATGTGTCTTCTTGAGGAGGGGAACCTTGCAGGCACTGCAAGATTTTAATCCATGGCGGCGTATTTTGTTACCAGTGGTTTGTTTGGTGACTGTGGTCCCAACTGCCTTGAGACCTTTCACAAGCTTCTCCTGTGTATTTCTGGGCTGATCCCTCAGTTTTCTCATGATCATCCTTACCTCATAAGACAAAATCTTGCATGGAGTTCCAGACCGAGGACAATTGATGGTTATTTTGTATTTCTTCCATTTGTGAATAATCACTCCAACAGCCGTCTTCTTCTCACAAAGCTTCTTGCTGATGGTCTTGTAGTCCATTCCAGCCTTGTGCAGGTCTACAATTTTGTCCTTGACATCCTTTGACCTGCAAACCCATGATGGCTTTGAATGGAAGAAAGAGATTCTGTGGACAGGTGTTTTTTATACACATAACGAGTTGTCCTTAGGAGTACTTTCTTAAATTGACAGGACTAACCTGTGTACCACATGAGCACATACTGTAGCCAGAATTATTGTTGGTTGGTGGGGGATCAAATACTTATTTTACTCACTAAACTGCAACTCAATATATAACATTTGTATCATGTGTTTTTTTTTTCTGAATTTTTGGTTGATATTCTGTCTCTATTATTAAAAATACACCTATGATAAAAAGTTATAGACCCTTAATTTCTTTTTAAGTGGGCAAACTTACAAAATCTGCAGGGGATCAAATAATTATTTTCTCCACTGTAAATTGAGTGTTTATTGTGCTTGAGACCACTAAAAAAGAAGCTACCACCATTGTATTCTCCAGGGTCTCTGTTTTCAGAAAATATTTGTTTGGGGGTTTTAATTAATCTTCAGGCCTAAAAAAATTTAAAACAAAATAAACACAAAAACTGCGTTGGCGGTGAAATGGCTAAAAGTCATTTAATGCTTATTAAATATGTGTAAAAACGTCAATTTCCATTCATTGTGAAGCTCTCATTTGAGGCTAAAGTATAAATATAGATCCCGCTGAACCATAGGACTCCCCACTTACCGTTAGCCGGTTCTGTGATGAAGTGGTAGCTATGGTAGCTGCGGCATCCGTGGTAGCCGTACCATTGGTACCATCAGCTGCAAAGAAATCAAAGATATTAATAGAATGCCGACAACCCAAACTTAAAACTATAAATATGATGACATGAGAAGTGCAGGATTCCCCACAGCAGCCAACCAGATCTCATCCTCCAGTACTTCAGCTGATGAAACACAAGTGATTCTGTCGCTAGAGAAAACTGGCAAACGCATGATTGCTATAAAGGCTGCTGTGTCCCCCCTATGGAATCACTGCCTTTGCAGACAGACACAGCTAGATGGCGCTCTGTCGCTGACCCAAATGCTGTGACTCTCTTCAGTGATGAGATGAGAGGGACCTCTCGCTGCTTCAGCTACACAGGGAGAGATTCCATAGGGATAATCCCATCAGACTGTCAGTGGAAGGGCCTATAGTGGTAGAATCAGAACAATGTAAACAATTCCATTGATAAGTTGCTGTTGATTGTGTCTATTGGGTGGTACAAGCCAATCACTCAAAGCCCAACTCCGGACTTGTTCTTGGGTTTAGAAACGTTAAAGTATAACTAAAGTAAAAAAAAACAAAACTACATATATGCATATTTAAATTTCCAAATGTTTCACCATGTTTCTTTAAAATTCTGTGCAGATCTAGTCCCTTAAATACCTTAGAATTGTTCCTGAGATCCTCATCTACATTTATGCCTGTGTCTACAAATCATTCTGTTCTGTTATTATCTCCCTTTGTAGCCACCCATTTGGATGCACTGAGAGCACAGACTACAAGTGTGATGGCAAACGATGAGCCAGTGTGAAAAAACACATCCTAGGCATCCCTTTAGGTGAGCATGTTCTTCCCTGCTGGCCGCTGGATACGACTGTGGCTGTGCTGATCAATTGCTTGATTACTGTCAGGTCTGATAGAATGGAATCAACCAGCTGCATAGCTAAAGTCTAAGCCACCCATTCCCAACCATTTAACTCCTGAGGAACCCTTGAAATGATTTTCGGGTTATGGTTCATTGGTCAGCTTTGGGAAGAATGCACCCTTGGGCTTCTTCCATTGTGTATTAGAATCTGCAGTAAGTCAAATACAGCCCACCTCATTTTCTGGCTGGAGGGCTCTTTCCTCCCCAGCCTTACTGCCCATGGCCCACCCCTTTCACTCATTGAGTTTCAGTTAGTGGTGCACCGAATGGAAATTTTGGTGCCGAAACTGAAAATGCACTAAGCCGAAAACCGAAACCGAAAATGACAGTTTTTAACAAATATTTATATTTTTATATACAATTGTCATATGCAGCCTACCTGTGCCTGGGCACTGACAGGCAGCACTGATTGGAAGCACTGATTGGCACTAGCAGATGGCACTGGATGGTACTGGCAGGAGGCTCTGGTTGGTACTGGCAGGAGGCTCTGGTTGGCACTGGCAGGTGTCACTGGATGGCACTGATAAAAGAGATGAGAAGATTACGGTAACATTGCACAGACAGCACGGCTCTTACAAGCCGCTCTATGCATGAAACTGTCATGTAATTACACTGCAGAGAGAGAGACACAAGCTGTCAGATCGCAGCCCTGATGTCGGAGGTGGGCGGGACCGAACAGCTATCACCCACCCAGCCCGTATCCCATTGGCTGGTGTTTGCTAGCTGTTTGGTCCCGCCCACCTCCGACATCAGGGCCGAGATCTGACAGCTTGTGTCTCTCTCTCTGCAGTGTAATTACATGACAGTTTCATGCATAGAGCGGCTTGTAAGAGGCACTCTATCTGTGCAATGTTAATCTTTTCATCTGCTGCATAACACGCCAGACACCCCCGCGGACCCCGCCCCCTCTCGGTATCATTTTTTTTTTCTTTCGGCCCAATCCGAAAACACTGTTTTTGCCCGAAAATGCCGATCATTTTTCGGCTGCCGAAATTTCGGTGCATCCCTAGTTTCAGTTCTTTTTTTTTTATAATCAAGATTTATTTAGTTTTCACAAAATCACGTCAACAAAAACATAGCTCAATGTTAACAAAAAGGTAGAGAAATGACAATACATAACCATCATGTCAAAAGAATAAAACGAAGAATAAATCGTATATGACTTGCCAATTAAAACCTTAAGAATGAAAAATAAAGAAAAAAGAGAAAAAAAATGAAAATATAAAATATATAATATATAAATAAAAATAAAAAACAAAAATAAGAAAGGGAAAAATTAGGGGTTAAACCAAAATTTGACAGAGGTGGAACAAAAAAAGCACCCTTCATTACCCATCGGGGGGAGACACAGACTCTCAGTGGAAAGCAGGGCATGTGGGGCTCAAAATACAATGCCGTGAGACTACAAGCGAAAATCACTGCAGGGTAGCCCCGGAGCCCCCACCCCGGCCGGGCCACCGGGACCCCCCACGCCATCAGCAAGTTGGGCGTCACGAAAAGGGGGAGAGGGACGGCCCAGGCAAGCACAGCCAGGGGGGGGGACGCAACCCAAACAGGGTCCTAGGCCGCACCCGAGCAAGGAGAAAGCAAACTGATCCCACATCAGAGTCAGTCCATGCCCCGGGTGATTTAATAATTAATGTGGTTAGGAGGATGGAAAGAGGGGGGAAGGCAGAGGAAAGGAGGAGGGAAATAATCCGAATAATAATTATCAGGGAGTCACAATGGGGACCCCTTCCCAGTTTCAGTTCTTTTAATCATGGAGGCTCAGCATCACATAAGGGCATTACCAGAGCTTCCTGCTTTCCAGAAGCTGTGTACAGCACCCTGCAGGGCCCTCCCACAAGCTCGGATCTGCCTACACCGATGTTTCTTAACTCCAGTCCTCAAGTACCCCCAACAGGTCATGTTTTCAGGGTTTCCTTTAGATGAAAGGGCTGTAGTAATTACTAAGGCAGTGAAACTGATCACATCACCTGTGCAAAATAATGGGAAGCCTGAAAACATGACCTGTTGGGGGTATTTGAGGACTGGAGTTGAGAAACATTGGCCTACACTTCACAGAGAAGCACAGAGACCCGGTGATGAGGTCAGTGGGTCTAAAATAAGTTATGTAATGAAAACAGACAGCTTCCATTTAATACGAGCAACACAAAATGAAGATTTGCTGAAAACACATGATGGCATTGCAATGGGGGCTTTCACGTGCCGCCCAAACCTAAGATGCCAGTCCCCATCTCTTTACTAATCATGGATGACCTTGACAAGGACTGCCAAGTCTTTATTCTTCCTTGAAGCAACACAGCAATTCCTTTCAGAACACAATGTTTCTAAATATCATTAACCTTCCCAGACGCCATACCTGGAGGGCATATGTAGCAATCTTGGTACAGGTAAAGTCATGTACCATGCAAGTCATGGGGCATGGAAGAAAAAGAAAAAAAAAAAATCTGCTCTGTAGAAGGTATAGCTTCTGGCAATACTTTAAGTGACGCTAGTCTAGTTATAGTTTTAGTTATAGTTTTAGTTACACTCCTTAGATACACCCATTAAGTCCACATAAAGGGGAACACATTATCAGCAGCAATAATGTATACTGTGGGATTAGCTGGTATTAGGGGTCCAATATCTCTCCACCAGTATAAAAAGGTGACACATGACATGAACGATAGCTACAGTGAGGGAAAAAAGTATTTGAACCCCTTCTGATTTTGTAGGTTTGCCCACTGACAAAGAAATGATCAGTCTATAATTTTAATGGAAGGTTTATTTTACCAGTAAGAGACAGAACAACAACAAAAATATCCAGAAAAACGCATTTCAAAAAAGTTATAAATTGATAGTATTTTAATGAGTGAAATAAGTATTTGACCCCTTCGCAAAACATGACTTAGTACTTGGTGGCAAAACCCTTGTTGGCAATCAGAGGTCAGACGTTTCTTGTAGTTGCCCACCAGGTTTGCACACATCTCAGGGGGGCTTTTGTCCCACTCCAAATTCATTAAGGTTTCAAGGCTGACGTTTGGTAACTCGAACCTTCAGCTCCCTCCAAATATTTTCTAAAAGGATTAAGGTCTGGAGAGTGGCTAGGCCACTCCAGGACCTTAATGTGCTTCTTCTTGAGCCACTCCTTTGTTGTGTGTTTTGGGTCATTGTCATGCTGGAATACCCATCCACAACCCATTTTCAATGCCCTGGCTGAGGGAAGGAGAACACCTCCAAAGCCTAATGTTTCCACCTCCATGTTTGACGGTGGGGATGGTGTTCTTGGGGTCATAGGCAGCATTCCTCCTCCTCAAAACACGGCCAGTTGAGTTGATGTCAAAGAGCTTGATTTTGGTCTCATTTGACCACAACACTTTCACCCAGCTCTCCTCTGAATCATTCAGATGTTCATTAGCACCTTCAGACGGCCTGTACAGACGGGGACCTTGCGGATGCTGCAGGATTTCAGTCCTTCACTGTGTAGTGTGTTACCAATTGTGTTCTTGGTGACTATGGTCTCAGCTGCCTTGAAAACATTGACAAGATTCTCCCGCGTAGTTCTTGGCTGATTCCTCACCGTTTGCATGATCATTGAAAATCCACGAGGTGAGGTTTTGCATGGAGCCCCAGACCGAGGGAGATTGACAGTCGTTTGGTGTTTCTTCCATTTGCGAATAATCGCACCAACTGTTGTCACCCTCTCACCAAGCTGCAGGGCAATGGTCTTGCAGCTAATTTCAGCCTTGTGTAGGTCTACAGTCTTGTCCCCGACATCCTTGGACAGCTCTTCGGTCTTGGCCATGGTGGAGAGATTGGAATCTGATTGATAGATCACTTCTGTGGACAGGCGTCTTTAATACAGGTAACAAACTGAGATTAGGAGCACTCCCTTTGAGTGTTCCTAATCTCAGCTTGTAACCAGTATAGAAGGCACCTGGGAGCCAGAAATCTTGCTGATTGATAGGGGATCAAATACTTATTTGACTTATTAAAATGCAAATCAATTTATAACTTTTTTTAAATGCTTTTTACTGAATATTGTTGTTATTCTGTTTTTCACTGTTAAAATAAACTTACCATTCAAATTATAGACTGATCATTTCTCTGTCAGCGGACAAACGTAAAAAATCAACAGGGGATCAAATACTTTTTTCCCTCACTGTATGTGGCGCTAGTCTATTTCTAGTGTTATTTACACTCCTTGCCACCTTGTTAGATACACCCATTAGGTCCACATAAAGGGGGACACATTATCAGCAACAATAATGTATACTGTGACATTAGCTGGTATTAGGGGTCCAATATCTCTCCACCAGTATAAAAAGGCGACACATGACATGACAGATAGCTATTAGTAGTTGTTCGCATTCAACTGGACATGCTCTGTAAGGCCCCTTGCACACGGGGGCCTCTAGCTGTTGTGTGTCCCTTCTGGTGTTTTAGTCCTCCCAGGAGGAACAAGTGGGTGTCCAGCCCCACTGCATGCAGCCTGTCAAAGTCTATAGCAGGCTGTGGCTGGATGGAGCCGAGTGCTGTACTGAGTGACATTCGTGTTTAGGGTCCTATCTGTTCAAGGACGAATCCTTGGAATGCAGAAGACCTGCATCCAGGCATTCATAGATGCCCCTGTGTGGAAGAGACCTTATGCTGAACACGTTTGGTAGACCAGCCTTTCTCAACCAGGGCACACCCAGGCACCCTGGGGTGTTGAGGTTTCTTCAAGGCTGCCTTGGCAAAATGCCCAAATATTGTATACAAGCCGGCGGATAAGGAGGATGTCAATCGTCTGCATAGCATCCTTGTTTGACCTTCCCCTGCCCCTCTCCTTCAGTGTTGGGATCATCTTAGCTGAGTGATGGAGAAACATTGGAATACTAGTCAGTAAGGTTGCACCAGTACCAGTTTTTTAAGACTAAATACGAGCATCGATACTTTCCTCAAGTACTCGCCGATACAATTACGGATACCTATTTTTTAAAATGTATTTATTTAATTGATTCTGTGATACTGTACTTTTAACTTTTTTTTAACAATGTTATTGCCATTACAGGGGATGGACAACATTAGCATGGGCCGTGACAAGTCCTCTTAATGGAGAGATCTGGGGTCTATTAGACCCCAAATCTATCCTCTGGCCTCCAATGCAGCTTCGCTAGCCGCTATATACGGAGGTGATGGTATATAGATGGGGGAAGTATATATACACTTTGCAACAATGTAAAGTAGTGAGTGTACAGCTTGTATAACAGTGTAAATTTGCTGTCCCCTCAAAATAACACACAACCATTAATGTCTAAACCGCAGGCATCAAAAGTGAGTACACCCCTAAGTGAAAATGTCCAAATTGGGCCCAATTAGCCATTTTCCATCCCCAGTGTGATGTGAGTCGTTAGTGTTACAAGGTCTCAGGTGAGAATGGGGAGCAGGTGTGTTAAATTTGGTGTTATCGCTCTCACTCTCTGGTCACTGGAAGTTCAACATGGCACCTCATGGCAAAGAACTCTCTGAGGATCTAAAAAAAAGAATTGTTGCTCTACATAAAGATGGCCTAGGCTATAAGAAGATTGCCAAGACCCTAAAACTGAGCTACAACACGGTGGCCAAGACCATACAGTGATTTAACAGGACAGGTTCCACTCAGAACAGGCCTCGCCATGGTCGACCAAAGAAGCTGAGTGCATGTGCTCAGCGTCATATCCAGAGGTTGTCTTTGGGAAATAGATGTATGAGTGCTGCCAGCATTGCTGCAGAGGTTGAAGGGGTGGGGGGTCAGCCTGTCAGTGCTCAGACCATACGCCGCACACTGCATCAAAGCGGTCTGCATGGCTGTCATCCCAGAAGGAAGCCTCTTCTAAAGATGATGCACAAGAAAGCCCGCAAGCAGTTTGCTGAAGACATGCAGACTAAGGACATGGATTACTGGAACCATGTTCTGTGGTCTGATGAGACCAAGATAAACTTATTTGGTTCAGATGGTGCCAAGCGTGTGTGGTGGCAACCAGGTGAGGAGTGCAAAGACAAGTGTGTCTTGCCTACAGTCAAGCATGGTGGTGGGAGTGTCATGGCCTGGGGCTGCATGAGTGCTGCCGGCACTGGGGAGCTACAGTTTATTGAGGGAACCATGAATGCCAACATGTACTGTGAAATACTGAAGCAGAGCATGATCCCCTCCCTTCGGAGACTGGGCCGCAGGGCAGTATTCCAACACAATAATGACCCCAAACACACCTCCAAGACGACCACTGCCTTGCTAAAGAAGCTGAAGGTAAATGTGATGGACTGGCCAAGCATGTCTCCAGACCTAAACCCTATTGAGCATCCGCGGGGCATCCTCAAACGGAAGGTGGAGGAGCGCAAGGTCTCTAACATCCACCAGCTCCACGATGTCGTCATGGAGGAATGGAATAGAACTCCAGTGTCAACCTGTGAAGCTCTGGTGAACTCCATGCCCAAAAGGGTTAAGGCAGTGCTGGAAAATATGGTGGCCACACAAAATATTGAAACTTTGGGCCCAATCTGGACATTTTCACTTAGGGATGTACTCACTTTTGTTGACAGCGGTTTAGATATGAATTGCTGTGTGTTGAGTTATTTTAAGGGGGCAGCAAATTTACACTGTTATACAAGCTGTACACTCACAACTTTACATTGTAGTAAAGTGTCATTTCTTCAGTGTTGTCACATGAAAAGCTATAATAAAATATTTACAAAAATGTGAGGGGTGTACTCACTTTTGTGAGATACTATATACAAAGGTAGCGGTATATAGATGGGGGAGGTATATATACGGAGGTGATGGTATCTAGATGGGGGAGGGGGGTACATATACAGAGCTGATGGTATATAGATGGGGAGTGTCACAGGTGGGAGGCAGTATCACACACACCTTGGGAAGCAGCAGTACTCTTAGCTCTCACCTGTCCAGCAGTGCCAGGAGGGGTAGCTGAGCCTGCGTCCCTTCTCCACCAGGCTCTCAGGTGGCAGCTGCAAGAAAGAGCGGGGGGGGGCAGACCTCCTCCATCATGCCACTGGCCTCACCTACCCCACACAGTACCTGAGTGGAGCTTGCCTGACAGGGCGCCCTATCCTGCACACACGTGGGAGCCGCCCCATACAGTCTAGTGTACACTGTGAAACCTGATCGGAGCCTGCCTTACAGCAGACCCCGACCAAAAGGGCAGAGGGGGCTCCTCCACCCAGACCTCCTCCTCCATGGAGCCCTCCGCTGGCACCCATCCCACAATGAAGCCTGCCTGACAGTGTGCCCACCTGCACACACATGGGATCCGCTCACCTCTCCACCCTCTTCTGCATCCTGGTAGCCAGTCTGCTCTGATGGCAGCTGCCATGTGTTAAAGATTGCCCGGGTTGTGACCCTTGGTCCGGGTCGCTCGGACGCCCGGGCCCCTTACTGACTGTACCTCCCTGATGACAGCCCTGCCTCAGCCTACAGGTGGGTGGGGAAAGTTTACGGGGGAGTGGTGAAGGGAGGGATAAAAGCAATTACAGCCAACAGAAAAGAGAGGGAGAAGAGCAGGAGGGAAACAGCTGAAACGTCATTGATTGTTAAGGACGCGGCAGCCCCACTCCTTAACCGATAATTGCAGGCATTCTTTTGTATACATTGCATCTGTCAGTGGTGGAATCCCGCTGACAGAAGAACCGAACCTGAAGGTATCGGTTTCTAGTATTCGGCGCATTTACACGAGTACCAGCCAGTACCAGTTTGCAAAGGTGTATTTTCTTTGGAAGAATAAACCACCACTAATGTTGGGTGTCCTACTTGGACTTGTGGATGTTGCTGCATTATGTAAAACTATTAGAATCGTTTTTACATTTTAGAATGAGGTGCCTTGAGATTGTCCATAAGTTTTAAAGGATGCCTTGACTGAAAAAAGGTTGAGAAATACTGTGGTAGACTATCCTAGTAATTTCTAGTCAGTGGTCCCCAAACTTTCTATACAAAAGGGCCGGTTTACAGTCCTTCAGACTTTAGGGGGGCCGGATTGTGGTCAGCAGAATAGGAAATGTTCCTGCGTCAGTAGGAGTAGACAATGCCTCAGGCTTGGTGGTGGTCGTTGGTGCCAATGGGAAGAATTACGTTCCATCGTTGGTGCCAGTTGGAAGAATTGCGTCCCATCGTCGGTGCCAGTCGGAAGAATTGCGTCCCATCGTCGGTGCCAGTCGGAAGAATTGCGTCCCATCGTCGGTGCCAGTCGGAAGAATTGCGTCCCATCGTCGGTGCCAGTCAGAAGGATTACGTCCCATCCTTGGTGCCAGTCAGAAGGACTACGTCCCATTGTTGGTGTCAATGGGAAGAATTACGTCCCATTGTGGGGGTCAATGGGAAGAATTACGTCCCGTTGTTGGGGTCAATGGGAAGAATTACGTCCCGTTGTTGGGGTCAATGGGAAGAATTACGTCCCGTTGTTGGGGTCAATGGGAAGAATTACGTCCCATTGCTGGGGTCAATGGGAAGAATTACGTCCCATTGCTGGGGCCAATGGGAAGAATTACGTCCCATTGCTGGGGCCAATGGGAAGAATTACGTCCCATTGTTGGGGTCAATGGGAAGAATTACGTCCCATTGTTGGGGTCAATGGGAAGAATTAGGTCCCATTGTTGGGGTCAATGGGAAGAATTACGTCCCATTGCTGGGGTCAATGGGAAGAATTACATCCCATTGCTGGGGCCAATGGGAAGAATCACGTCCCATTGTTGGGGCCAATGGGAAGAATCACGTCCCATTGTTGGGGCCAATGGGAAGAATTACGTCCCATTGTTGGGGCCAATGGGAAGAATTATGTCCCATTGTTGGGGTCAATGGGAAGAATTACGTCCCGTTGTTGGGGTCAATGGGAGGAATTTTTACAAACGTTGGCATCAGTGGGAAGAATAATGCCTCATATCAGTGGGAGGCATAGATGTGTGCAGCCTATTGCATTAGGGTGTGCACCCCAAAGCTCGAACACACACCTTTCTCTACAGCCTCAGCTGCATGGGGCAGTGAATTAATTGGTCTGTGTTGAGTAACTTCCTGTTCATTCACAAATGGAAGCATAGTAAACTGTTTACTATGCTTCAGCTATGAATGGACACGGTGAGCGAGTCTTTTCATTATGTTCATTTAGAAAAGGAAGGTGTTTTTTGGAATATTTCCCCAGCTCTCCATTCTGAAACATCTCCTGCAGCAGCCGGAGGGAAGCTGGCAGCACTGCAGGGTGGGGAGGCAACAAGGGGGGGGAGCTCAGGAAGCAGGGGAAATCGACACCACACAGTGATTAGGGTGTGCCCATGGTGGGAGGAATATTGCCACAGTCATTTGAAGACCACTACTTTAAGTCTGAAAAAGAGGCTTGGATATGCTACAAAATGTAGCTCCAAAACTCGAATTTAGGCATTCAGGCATATTTTTCTTACTAATCGGAATATGGCCCACTGCTTTCACAAAGTATCAGTAAAAAAAAAAAAATCTGCATTACAGGTATGTATTTTGTGTGTAGAGTAGGGATAGGTTAAACATGTTGCCATTTTAAGGCCATTTGCTGCAAGGAGGAGTAAGAGAGGGGGAATCTTTAATACCCATTTTTAAAAAAATATATAAAAAATAAGTATAAAAAAAAAAAAAAAAAGTATAAAACCACAATTAGGGATTATATGAGCCCAGTGATAGTAACACTTTAATAAACTGGTCTTTGGGCGTTTTAATACAAATGGATAAAACCAACAGACAGAGACATTATGGTCATGTAGTCTGGGGCTGTGCATGTTGACAATGACCTGGAGAAGACGGAGACAGAGATACAACCGTAATGCTGGCGTCCAGAGGCCTGCAACCCTTACATGCAAGTGGGACAGAAAGCAGACGATTTGCCCCGATGTAGAAGTCAATATAAGCGAGATTTCAAGTTATAGATTGCTTCATTGATTGCTTAGGAGGTAGGAGAGGGCAGTGACAGGCAAAAATGTAGCAGGATAAGTCAAGATCTGTAGACTCCTTCCGTTGTCTAGAACCCTCCGACAAGCACTTTTCCTGAAGGTGACTTACGCTAATGCATTTTTCTTTCCATCATACTCTCAAGATTGTATTGCCAAGATTTGTGGCGGGTTTGAAGTTTACAACAGCAAGCCTTTCATCTTTGGTGACATGCTTGCCAAGAGTCTTACTCATCTGGAGGGATGCTGGGGGGAGAAGCCAATGTTTGTATTACAACAGTGGTCGCTGTGTAGGAACCAAGCTCACAACAGTCAAGCTGTGAACTGCTGGGTCCTCCAATCCTCCAAGGCAGAGCTGGTCAGATATGAGATCTGATACAACATGACCAAGCAAAGGAGGCTCCAGAAGAGTCACCCTTGCCCTGCAATGGCCATGTTAGCATGTCTGTTTACCCCATCTGGGGGGTGTGGTTTTTGGTTGACCTGTAAAAAATCTAGTGCCAGGCTGCCTCTGCCTGGGCACTAACCGCCTATAGACCCAAATGGGAGATAGCCCCTGCTGTATGGGTAGTGTACTGGAACTTGCTACCCATGTCCTCACTTTCTGTCTGGTAAAAGTGTGGTCACCCCGGCATTAAGGTCTCATAATATAAGATGCATTCAGATCCTTATTACTGATATGAATGTGGCAGAATTTTAAGCAGTTGGCTTATTCACACAACTGTGTCCAAGGTCTAATTTTGACCAGATTTTGCACAGTACACGTAGATGTTTGTGTCATCGTTTACATGAATATCTAACAAAGAGTGAGAGGGCAGCACAGGCAAAAGGCCAAAGCCATTATTAGACGTGCACTGCCGAAAAATGTGTTTTTTCCTCGTTTTCGTTTCATTAGTTTTTTTTACATTTATCGGATCATTCGTTATGATCGGCATTCGTTCTTTTGAAAATTTGTAACTTCGGATGCATTCAAATTAGTTACATTCCATTCGTATAGATGTGGTCTTTGTTATTTTGAGAATTCGTAACTTCGGATGCATTTGCATTTGTTACTTTCCATTCATTTAGATGCGGCACTTGTTATTTCGGATAATTCATAACTTCGGATAAATTCGTATTCGTTACGTTCACTAAGAGTTAGCAAAATTTTAAAGGAAATTCCAATACCTATAGTTTAATAGTTTAGAACTATTCTTATAGTTTTTATTATTAATTATTATTAATAATTGATAATTGAAAAAAACTATAATGGTTAATAATAGGAAATACGGAAAAAAAATTATCCAAATGTTTTTCGATCTTTCAAATTTTTGTTCCTTTAGAAAATTTGTTTTTGAAAAAAATTGTCAAATGGTCTTTCTTTCATTTGGAAGCTTCCGAATGAATGAAAAATGAACTTCGGAACAAAATGAATTGCACATGTCCAGCCATTATGCACCTACGCCGCTGCCTGGCGGATTTGTGGCAAGGAGATGTAAACAGAAAGAGTGAGAAGGCAGCAGCACAGGCAAAAGTACCAATTCCGCTGCCTAGTGGATTTGCGGCAAGAGGGAGATGTAAACAAATAATAGGGCAACAGCCGCACAGGCAAAAGGCCAAAGCCATTATGCACCTACATCGATACTTAGTGAAATTGGGGCAGGAGGGAGATGTAAACAGAGAATGAGAGGGCATCAGGGGCAGCACAGGCAAAAAGCCGAAGCCATTATGTACCTATGCCGCTGCCTATTGAATTTGCGGCCAGAGGGAGATGTAAACAAAGAATGAGAGGACAGCACAGCCAAAAGACCAAAGTCATTATGTGCCGCTGCCTCGTGAATTAAGGGCCAAAGGGAGATGTAAACAAAGAATGAGGGGACAGCAGCGGCAGCACAGGCAAAAAAGGCAGAAGTCATTCTGCCTCTGCATCGCTGCCTACACATTGTTGTGAACACTTACATGTGAATCGTGTAAATGCAACAGGCCCTATGCGCTGCCCCCACTGCCTAGTGGATTCAGGGCCAAGCAGAGATCTAAACATAAACAATGTGTAGGCCAGTGGTTCTCAATTCCGGTCCTCGGGACCCACCAACAGGCCAGATTTTAAGTATTACCTTGGGGAGATGCAGACTAGAACACTGCAATCACTGAGCAGCAAATTATATCACCTGTGATGTATTACAGTTATCCTGCAAACCTGGCCTGTTGGGGGGTCCCGAGGACCGGAGTTGAGAACCACTGGTGTAGGCAGTGGCGGGGCGCAGGTGCAAAATGACATAGGCCTTCAGTCATTCTACACCTGCGCCACCTAATGAATAAATCATTTGAGTCATTTAAGGCTGGTTAAGGTAGATGTATTAACAAGCGTAAGCCCGCATACATAAGCATGTATACAGTGGGTAAAATAAGTACTGAACAGGTCATCATTTTTCTAGGTAAATATATTTCTAAAGGTGCTATTGACATGAAATTTTCACGAAATTGCCGGTAACAATCCATGCATACAAAGAAACCAAAACAAACAAGTTCAGAAAATTATGTTATGTGTAAAATGGAATTACACAGTGAAAAAGTACTGAACATATGAAGAAAGGGAGGTGCAAAAAGGTATGGAAAGCCAAGACACCAGCTGAAATCTATCAGTAATTGGAAAGCAATCCTGCCCATTGTCAGTGCAAATTAATATCAGCTGGTTCAGTCTCAGCTGATGGCCTATAAAAAGGTGTCTCTGATGGGTAAAAACAAAGAACTCTCTCAAAACCAAAACATACTGATGGCATTGGTTACAGAAGGATTTCTAAAGTTCTCAATGTTCCAGTGAGCACTGTTGGGGCCATAATCCGGAAGTGGAAAGAACATCTTTTTCACCATAAACCGGCCACGACTAGGTGCTCCTCGCAAGATTGAAATTAATTATCAGAAGAGTTGTCTAAGAGCCAAGGACCACTTGTAGAGAGCTTCAGAAAGACCTGGAATTAGCAGGTACAATTGTTTCAAAGAAAATGTAATGCACTCAACCACCATGGCCTGAATACACGTTCCCCACACAAGACTCCATTGCTGAAGAAAAAACATGTTGAAGCTCATTTTCAGTTTGTTGCACAACATTTAGACAAGCCTGTGAAATACTGGGAGAATATAGTCTGGTCAGATGAGACCAAAATGGAACTCTTTGGATGCCATAATACACAACATGTTTGAAGGTCAAATTTGCACTACACATCACCCCAAAAATTTGGAGGTGGGAACATCATGGTGTGGGGCTGTTTTTCAGCATATGGTACTGGAAAACTTCAGATCGTTGAAGGAAGGATAAATGGAAAAATGTACCAAGACATTCTTGATAAAAATCTACAGCCATCTACCAGGATGATGATGATGAAATGAGGGTGGACATTTCAGCAAGACAATGATCCCAAACACAAAGCCAAGGAAACTCTCAATTGCTTTCAAAGTAAGAAAATAAAGCTGCTAAAATGGCCCAGCCAATCACCTGACTCGAATCCAAAAGAAAATCAATGGAAAGAACTAAAGATCAGAGTTCACAGAAGAGGTCCACGGAACCTATAAGATTTGAAGACTGTGTGGAAGAATGGGCCAAAATAACACCTGAGCAATGCATGTGCCTAGTCTCTCCATACAGGAGGCGTCTTAAAGCTGCCTTTACTAGTGCTTTGTGCAATGGACCAAATAATTTGGTGGAGGGGAGGTTGTTTTTCAGAGGTTGAGCTTAGCCCCTTAGTTCCAGTTATGGGAACTCTTAAGGCGTCAGCATAACAAGACATTTTGGACAATTTAATGCTCCCAACTTTGTGGGAACAGTTTGGGGATGGCCTCTTCCTGTACCAACAGGACTGTGCACCACTGCACAAAGCAAGGTCAATAAAGACATGGATGAGCGAGTTTAGGGTGAAGGAACTTGACTGACCTGCAGAGTCCTGTCCTCAACCTGATAAACCACCTTTGGGATGAATTAGAGTGGAGACTGTGAGCCAGGCCTTCTCAACCAACATCAGTACCTGACCTCACAAATCCGCTTCTGGAAGAATGGTCAAACATTCTCATAGCCACACTCCTTCTAAACTTTGTGGACAGCCTTCCCAGAAGAGTTGAAGCTGTTGTTATAGCTGCAAAGGGTGAGCCAGGTCAACATTGAACCCTACGGACTAAGACTGGGATGCCATTAAAGTTCATGTACATATAAAGGCAGGTGTCCCAATACTTTTGGTAATATAGCTTATATCTTGTATCGGGGTATAATGCATGCAGCTTCCAGTTTTTTAATTTTTTTTTTTTCTATTTGATCTTGGTTTACCTTTTTGGAGGTTATTGCACCAAGCATGGATATTTTTTCACAGATTTGTTGTATACTACAAAATTTTCCCCAGGACCCCAATTCTATAGTTACATCACTGATTATGTAAAATAGAGCAGTTACCCTTTTCAGCAAAATAAAAAAACTCAGCCCAAGCGGCTCAGATCCCTCGTTCCAAAGTCCAGAGATGTCATGCTGAACTCCATGCCACAAAACAAGCTCATTAATAATACACTGAGAACATGGCAAGGTTAAACCATACACCACAGTGTTAAACATTAGATATCTTCTTCAGGGTGAAGGTTGCTTTTCATTGTCACCACTGTTAGGCTATTGATTTTTAGTTGTAAGATTTTGAAAAGCGGATTTTTGATTTAATCAACAGGCTGCAGTTCAACACAAAGCCAGCACAGAAACAGATAAATCATTGCCCATTATTGTCACCCTCCTGGTGTACCTGGCACCTCATCCCTTTCACTGCCAAAGCTGTTATTGCATTTTTTTTAATCACACATTTTTTTAAAAAATCATTTTAGGCCTGGAAATTCGCTAAAACCCCCAAACTTTCTAGATTTTCTGAAGGCAGACACCCTGGAAAATAAAATGGTGGTAGTTCCAATTTTTTATGTCACGTGAAATTTGCACAACGGTTTATCAAGTGTGAATTTTCATTAAAAAACACACTAAAGTTAATTTTTAGGGCACACAAAAGACATTACCCAATTTTTGGGTAAAATATGAAAGACGAGGTTCCGCCAAATAAATAGATATTTAACACCTCAAGTTTTAAAATAGCTCGTACCTCCAAAAAAAAAAAAAAACTTGGGAGCCTTATATTTTCCATAGGCTACACTTTAAAAGCCCCTATGGGTCATCAGTTTAGAGTTAACCGTGAAAATTGACCCCAGAATTTTTGCGATCACGGCGATATGCAACATGTGGAGCTCCAGCAACATTTCACATAGGCACCCCCGAAGGATGTGTTTACATTCGTATGTGCGAGTACTCGAGAGTGGAGCAGAATCGGGCAAAAGCATTTTTTTTGGGGGGAGGGGGGTTGGTGATTGCCATTAACTTTATTTTTTTTTAAAAACTTATGTTACATAGGGCAGTGGTTCTCAACCTCGGTCCTCAAGTACCCCCAACGGCCATGTTTTGGGAACTTCCCTTAGATAAAATAGCTCTCATCAATACCATGTCATTGATATTGATTTAAAGCAGATGTGCTAAGTAAAGGAAAACCTGAAAATATGGCCCGTTGGGGGTACTTGGAGACTGAGGTTGAGAACCACTGACACGGGAGACAAAAAGTCACATATGGGATATAAATTCTTTGTAACAGGTTCTCATCCACCTCCCAATGAAAGTGGAACTTCACCCAAAAGTTTTGGGGGGGTAGCTTCTTCCATTTCCGGTCAGATGCGGTGCAACGATCTGAGCCAGGTGGTTCGGGGGGGGGGGGGG
>BLSH010416544.1:430588-447379 GCA_018402905.1 Glandirana rugosa
AGCCCAACCCCCCCCCCCCCCCCCACGCACAGTTAGAACACACCTAGGGAACACAGTTAGCCCCTAGATCTGCCCCTGCAGTTTAACCCCTTCCCTGCCAATGACATTTACACAGTAATCAGTGAACATTTACATTTCTGATCGCTGTATAAATGTCACTGGTCCCAAAAAAAATGTCAAAAATGTCCGACATGTCCGCTCCAATACCACTAAAAATCGCAGATCCCTGCCATTACTAAAAAATAAAAATAAATAAAAACCCCAGAAATTAATTCTCATCATTAGTAAACGCGGCAACTTTTACGCAAACCAATCAAATGCAGATTGCGATTTTTTTTACCAAAAATATGACGAATATAAATCAGCCAAAACCGATGAAAAAAAAAAGTTTTTTTTATATTTTTTTTTTGGATTTGTATTTTAGCAAAAAGTAAGAAAACCATTTTTTGTTTTTTTTGCAAAATTGGCACTCTTTTTTTGTTTATAGTGGTGATCAGAAATGACGCAGAGGTGATCAAATACCACCAAAAGGTTCCTGCGGTTCCTCTTCTGTGATCCTGGCCCCTCCCTTCTGTTCAGTGCCTCCACAGCAAGCAGCTTGCTATGGGGGCACCTGAGCTGAGTCACAGCTCTTTGTGTCCATTCAGACACGGAGCCCTGACCCCGTCCTCTCTCTCCCCTGATTGGCTAGCGGACTTGATTGACAGCAGTGGAAACCAATGGCGCTGCTGCTGTGTCTCAGCCAGTAAGGAAGGAGAATCTCGGACGGCTGAGATACTCATGGACATCGCTGGACAGAGAGGGACCTCAGGTAAGTGTTAGGGGGGGCTGCTGCACAAAGAAGGCTTTTTATCTTAATGCATAAATTCATTAAGATAAAGAAAACCTTTTGCCTTTACAACCCCTTTAATATTAAAAGCAGCTACAGTATTCAATTCTTTCATAAAGGCATGTATGGCTTTCCCGCAGCAGGGCACCTCAAATGTTACAAAACGTATAGCACAAATAGAAAGGAGGGAGAAGGAATCCAATAGTGTAGTAGTTACTTCACTTGATTATTTCAAACAGCTTACAGTGCCTTAAAAAAAGTATTCATACCCCTTGAAATTTTCCACATTTTGTCATGTTACAACCAAAAACATAAATGTATTTTATTGGGATTTTATGTGATAGACCAACACAAAGTGGCACATAATTGTGAAGTGGAAGGAAAAAGACAAATGGTTTTCAACATTTTTTACAAATAAATATGTGAAAAGTGTGGGGTGCATTTGTATTCAGCCCCCCTGAGTCAATACTTTGTAGAACCGCCTTTCACTGCAATTACAGCTGCAAGTCTTTTTGGGGAAGTCTCTACCAGCTTTGCACATCTAGAGAGGACATTTTTTCCCTTTTGTCTTTGCATAATATCTCAAGCTCTGTCAGATTGGATGGAGAGCATCTGTGAACAGCAATTTTCAAGTCTTGCCACAGATTCTCAATTGGATTTAGGTCTGGACTTTGACTGGGCCATTCTAACACATGAATATGCTTTGATCTAAACCATTCCATTGTAGCTCTGGCTGTATGTTTAGGGTCGTTGTCCTGCTGGAAGGTGAACCTCCGCCCCAGTCTCAAGTCTTTTGCAGACTCTAACAGGTTTTCTTCTAAGATTGCCCTGTATTTGGCTCCATCCATCTTCCCATCAATTCTGACCAGCTTCCCTGTCCCTGCTGAAGAAAAACATCCCCATAACGTGATGCTGCCACCGCCATGTTTCACAGTGTGGATGGTGTATTCAGGGTGATGTGCAGTGTTCATTTTCCACCACACATAGCTTTCTTGCTTTTAGGCCAAAGTTCAATTTTGGTCTCATCTGACCAGAGCACCTTCTTCCACATGTTTGCTGTGTCCCCTACATGACTTCTTGCAAACTGCAAACAGGACTTCTTATGGCTTTCTTTCAACAATGGCGTTCTTCTTGTCACTCTTCCATAAAGGTCAGATTTGAGGAGAGCACAACTAATAGTTGTCCTGTGGACAGATTCTCCCTCCTGAGCTGTGGATCTCTGCAGCGCCTCCAGAGTTACCATGGGCCTCTTGGCTGCTTCTCTGATTAATGCTCTCCTTGCCCGGCCTGTCAGTTTAGGTGGACGGCCATGTCTTGGTAGGTTTTTAGGTGTGCCATATTCTTTCCATTTTCGGATGATGGATTGAACAGTGCTCTGTGAGATGTTCAAAGCTTGAGATATTTTTTCTTATAACCGAACCCTGCTTTAGCCTTGGTTCACATTGATGCTACTTTAAAATCGCTGCTACTTCACTTGAAGTAGCGCGATTTCAAAGTACCAAGGTCAGAGGGATTTCAGATGCTACTTGATAGACAGTGCAGGAACTACTTTTGCAAATCGGTGCGGCGCTGAAAAGTCAGTGTTGCACCGATTGGAACAGTGCCATTGCTGCCAATAGGCTGCGACTTGTCATGCGATTTGATCTCTCAAATCGCATGACAAATCGCTCCAATGTGAACCTAGGCTCAAACTTCTTCACAACTTTATCCCTGACATGTCTGGTGTGTTGCTTGGCCTTCATTATGCTGTTTGTTCACTAAGGTCCTCTAACAAACCTCTGAGAGCTTCACAGAATAGTTGTATTTATACTGAGATTAAATTACACACAGGTGGACTCTATTTACTAATTAGGTGACTTCTGAAGGCAATTGGTTCCATTAGATTTTAGTTAGGGGTATCAGAGTAAAGGAGGCTGAATACAAATGCACACCACTCTTTTCAGATATTTGTAAAAATTTTGAAAACCATTTATCATGTTCTTTCCACTTCACAATTATGTGCCACTTTGTGTTGGTCTATCACATAAAATCCCAATAAAATGCATGTTTTTGGTTGTAACATGACAAAATGTGGAAAATTTCAAGGGGTATAAATACTTTTCAAGGCACTGTATATACTCACATAATAAAGCAATGAAACATAACAGAGCAAGCCTGAGGATGTCACTGCTTGACACCGCCCTAACATGTTTCAGCCCAAAAACCATCACGGTGCACCCCTCAGACAATGTTCTTTGGGACGAAATGTGTTAGGGCGGAGTCAAGCGGTGACCTCATCATTCTGGGGCTTTTTACTATGAACTTATTTCACATTTGTTACTTGCTTTGAGTGTTAACAGTGCAACGCTTTGTTTATTCAGTCTTTGTTTGCTATCATTGTATATTGATAAGTTCAGAAATTGATAGAAGAGTGACAGCTTCACTTTAAGGTGATGCTCTTGTCTAAACCTCTCTACAAGTTCATTCTCTGTAACTGAATTAGAAAAAAATAATGAAGCAACAAAGAGTTGCAGGTGATGATTGTCATAAATCACCCAGGTGTGTCGAATTAGAAAACCACCACTTCCTGGATTGTGAATGTATGCAATCAACTTCCCAAGAATTAACGTGCAATAAAAGGCTAAGGTGTGCACACAACAACCCCCCCCTCCCCCGCCCTTTATATGACCTCCCAATCGGCATGATCACACATGTCCCATTCCTCAGGTCAACAGCTATAAAGATCTGCTCAAACCAGCTGCTGACAGATTCGGTGTTCCCAAAATGTTCTACTTCAGTCCAGCACACTTTTTCCCCATGTTAAAGCCCTGATGAAGGGAGCGTTCTGACCCCCAAAATGTGTCAGCTCTGTGATAAACTTGATCTCATGTTGAAAATATATATCTAAACATTTACCCATGGTCCAGCGTTTCAATCTCCGCTTCCCTAAACAGTTAGTTAGAGGCGATGAATACCAGGCCATGGGAAGACTGGCACTGAATGGTGATCAGGGTACGAGGCAATCAGACGCCTTTATCTTCAATTTGATCTTACAGTCAGTCAACAGAAAAAAAAAAACGTTAATGAAGCTCAATCAATAACTATAAGTGTCAGGACCTGGATCACCTGCTGGTGGAACTGTGCTTCCCAGAGCAGAAAGTTGTAGTTCTGGTGTCTACCAGTAGGTGTCTCCCAGTAGCCAGCAATTTCTAGTAACTGGCTGCCACCAGGCCTTATAGTGAACCTGACCGGGCCTAAAGTGTTTAAAAGAGTGCACCTTTGCTGAAAGGTAAAAGTACCTGTGTTAAAATGTATCTGTCATGACGCGTGCAGTATACAATCCCAGGATGAATGAACTTCGGTGCGCATGCGAGGGACTTGCACCATCCCGAGCCAGCCAATCAAGAAGGCAGGTAGACCACTTTGCTGGAGTGGAAGCAAGTCTAGATTTTCTTTATGGAGAAACTGTTGTGACTGGACTTCCGAAGTGTGCAGACTTCAATATAAAGGATTTCAATTCCCACCTCTATTAGCTTTACCTTGTAGGAACCTGACACTTTAGTTGGAGGGTCAGTGGTCACCTAAAGCCTGACAACAGCTGCCCATCAACCTCAACAAATGCTACCCAGCTGGGAAGATAGGGAGAGAAGCCTGGCAGCTGATAGGCCAGCATCGGTCACAATCAACATGCAGCATCAGGTCCCATAATCCTGTCCTGACAGATCTCCTTTAATCCCGACTTGGGGAGAAGTCAATAGGCTGGGGAACAGCCTGGGTAAATTCCAGGAGGCATATGGATAGATTTGGAGACTAAGGCTGCATTCACACCTGGGCGTAGCGTTTTCAGGCAGAAATACACGCGTTTTTTACCGCAATTTTGTACAGGTCAAAAAGGTCACCAATGTAAAAAGTACAAAAACGCCCAAATCAAGCTACAAAAATAGCTCTAGAACTTTTTGAACTTCAGGCGTTTTTGAGTGGAGATGTGAACGGACTCCATAGAGAATCATTGATTTTTTTCCCCTCAAGCGTTTTGTAGCGTCAGGCTTCAAGCTACAAAACGCTCAGATGTGAATGGGGCTTTAGAACTCGAGATGATGGGTGAAAGCAACATGATCTCAAGTTAATTTATCCTGCATTTGAGATGCATCTGTAGGCCTCATACACACGGACGTTTTTTGACGCCGGCGTTTTCTGGCGTTTTTTGCAGCTCTCCATGTTAGTCAATGGCCCCATAAAAACGTCAGCGTTTTTGAGCTGTAGATGACGTCGGCGTTAGTGAGCAGAAAGTAGAACCCACGGCCATCGCGTTCTGAGGCTGTAACGTTTTGGCATTTTTTGACGCAGACACCGCAAAACGCCAACAAACGCCAACTAATATTGTACCGGCGTTTTTTGACGCCGACGTTTTTAGGTTGAAAAATAGCAGAGGGATGATTTTTTTTAAAAAACGCCTATTGACGCCGACGCTCACTAACGCCGATGCATAACGCCGATTTTTTTTCCTTAACGTCGGGCCCGACGTTTTGTTTATTTTTAAAGCTACGACCGTGTGTATGAGGCCTAAGGCTTGAAGAAGATGGACACCTAGGGCTGTGCAATGTACAGTTCATGTGTATTTCCCCATGCAGGAACCACAGGTGCTACATACAGCCGCCCACAGAAATCAACTGCTGTACGCCAGTCCCTGTATACTTCTGTGCAGACAAATGCCCCTGGACACTTGTCTATGCACGTACTGGCATATATTTGCATACAGCCATTGACTTCAATGGGCAACTGTATGCACCACCTGTGGAAATATGTAAAAATGTTGTGTTGCACAGCCCAAGGTGCCCATGTGCTTGAGGTTGAATACCTTCTGAGCAGCTTCTGCATTCCCATTGACTTTTATAAAAAGTCTGATGCAAACAAATGACTTAAAAACTAGGAGTGTAAGTTCACACCCAAACAGCGGTCACAAGAAACACTACGGTACTGTAAAAAATATACACTTTATTGAATATCAGCACAATATACAAAACCAAAACAAAAAAAGGGGGGGGTAAGATGATAGACCTTCACCAATTAAAAAGACAACGTTGTCTGTATCTAGGGGGAGAACACAGCTGCTCGCACACCTAGCTCATTCATCCAGACACGCATATCCTCTAAACCAGGGATATGCAATTAGCGGACCTCCAGCTGTTGCAGAACTACAAGTCCCATGAGGCATAGCAAGATTCTGACAGGCACAAGCATGACACCCAGAGGCAGAGGCATGATGGGACTTGTAGTTTTGCAACAGCTAGAGGTCTGCTAATTGCATATCCCTGCTCTAAACAGTAATCAACCAATCACAAGTGGAATTTGCGGAAGGTTTGGGTATTCTGGATGGTGTGGGTGGGTTAGGGAAGTAAATCGGTTCATAGATTTTTCGACACAGTACCCAAGAGTCCTTGATTGGGATGGATGGCTGGTCCTCCTCTCAGTAAATTGAGGAAATTAATGATGGGTTAATGAAACGCGTCAGCGGTGCATTATTACGCACATGACGTGGGAGGAGACGCATCAGGATGGGCGGAAGTAACACACGCGGGGGGGAGAGTGGTGTTATGTGAATCACCGACAGTTTACTGAGCGGAGGACCAGCGCAGGAAGTTGTATGGACTCTGGTGATGAAGAGAGTAATATCAGAAGTGGATGGACGGTGAACGGACACTAGCAGGAAGGGTGAGAGACTTTGTAACCAACTGCTTCAGAGATACAGTGCCATACCTGTCCAACATGCTGTTTTAAAGGGATGATAACAGTGCTATCTGTTCCCCTCACCATCACTCAGCACTACTAAACCTCATCATTGTGCTCTAACTACGCATGCACCTTTATTTCACAGGACTGAACCACCACCACCCCCCCCCCCCCCCAGTCCATCCATCCCAATCAAGGACTCTTGGGTACTGTGTGGAAAAATCTATGAACCGATTTACTTCCCTAACCCGCCCACACCATCCAGAATACCCAAACCTTCCGCAAATTCCACTTTGATTAGTTGATTACTGTTTAGAGCAGGGTTATGCAATTAGCAGACTTTCAGCTGTTGCAAAACTACAAGTCCCATCATGCCTCTGCCTCTGGGTGTCATGCTTGTGGCTGTCAGAGTCTTGCTATGCCTCATGGGATTTGTAGTTCTGCAACATCTGGAGGTCCGCTAATTGCATATCCCTGGTTTAGAGGATATGCGTGTCTGGATGAATGAGCTAGGTGTGTGAGCAGCTGCGTTCTCCCCCTAGATACAGACAACGTCGTCTTTTTAATTGGTGAAGGTCTATCATCTTAGCCGCCCCCTCCCCTTTTGCTTTGGTTTTGTATATTGTGCTGATATTCAATAAAGTGTATATTTTTTACAGTACCGTAGTGTTCCTTGTGACCGCTGTTTGGGTGTGAACTCACACCCTAGTTTTTCAGCTGTATGCTTTTGGTCACAGGACTGCACCTGTAGCGACTTAAGCACATCATGATTAAGGTACATTCATATTAATTTACACTTTGAATCCAGCAGGTTGGGAAAATCTATGGCCATATAATATTTAATTAAATTCTTGATCCAGGTTGTAAATAATCTAGGCCATGTTAAGTTTACATCTAGAAAAACAGCCAAATGTGAACCAGATTTAAGTTTTTACTTGACACACAGGGCATGATTAGAAAATTTATAATACAAAAAAGGATGGTGATATAGCAGAGTTTTATAATGTACCCCAAACCCCAACAATGAACTTTTTCGGTATGTAGAAACCTGGGCTGCACACCAACGTTTCCCACATCCAAGTACCGGATTCTTTCGAAGCTCCTCAGTGTGATGCTTTGTCAAAAACCCCTCTGAACAAGAAAAATAAACCGTGAAATCACAGCACACAAAAAATGTTCACAGAGGATACAGAATCAGACAATCCTCCCAAGAGGAAGGGCCTCCAACCCTGAACCTCCAAGGATCCTGACAGAGGCAAGGTACACCATGGTCTATCTAGGCCGAAGCCAGGTCAATCCACCAAGTACGGGGTCAGGGGCTCTGCTGAAGAGAGTCCCCTCCAGAAGGGGAGAGGCAAAGAACGCGATGGCCACAGAACTTCCCCACGATATATACATAAATAGTGAAAGCAGGCAGGTAAAATCACCTGGTTGCGTTCAGGGTGGCAGGTACATTTGCCCCAGGTTTAAAATATAAATGGAATTCTACCACTAGGGGGAAGTGCTGGGAGTTTGGCAGGGGCAGAGGTAATGAGCCAGCTGAGTGGAGCTGGCTCATTAAGGCCTTTACAAAAGCTCCCAGCAGGCCTAGGGGAGTTGCTCCACCCTGGAACCAGTTTCTGTGTCAATAGACTGGGGAGCTTGACACCAAAACCTGTGCGGTAAGGCCAAGCCTGTCAAGCTCCTTATAATATCAGAGAGATAGGTGCTAGGCATAGCAGAAGGCTGTACCTAGCTGGCAGACAGGGAAAACTACACGTGTAGTCAGAGGCCAAGTTGCCAAGGGTTTATTTTGCGGTTTTTCTACGATTGTATATAGTGTAAATAAACGACCTTTTTGTTTTCACCTGCAACTGCTGTCTCGGTGAACCCTTCCAGGGGGTCACACACACCCGCTGCCGAGCTCACCCCTTTAATATATATATATATATATATATATTTATGTCACCGGCCACTTTATTACTTACACCTTGCTAGTACCAGGTTGGACCCCCTTTTGCCTTTAGAAATGCCTTAAATCTTCATTGGCACGGATTCAACAAGGTGTTAGAAACATTGGTAAAAAGTGGATTAGGAAGCTTAGTAGGGTGTTAACTGGGCCACTCTAAGTATCAATAATTGATTAGAGAAAAACGTTCTATATTAAAAGATTTTATCCAAATGTTATCGATACATCTACTATCTACATATACAAAAAACACATTTAGGGCTAATAAAATAGTCCATGAATACATAATATCAAGATCGGGAAGTTGGTGTTCCAGGATGAGTTGCTGACATGTTTTGTTGTTCCAAATAAGTATAATCCCCTTCTTCCAAGCTTATCTCTTATTTCAAACACCTAAATGTAATATATACACATATGAAAGTCACAAAAATTGCATAAATGCAAGACAAAACAATATTGCAAGAAAACATATGCCGGTGCAATGATATATATTGACAATAAAAGATCAGAAATCAAAAAAATGTTTGTCCTATGGACACGCAGAACACAAGGGGAAGAAAAAACAAAAAATAAAAAAAAATATGCATGTTATAAAACGCTTTAAAAAAAACAAAACAAAAGGAAAAGAATAAAAAAAAAAAAAAAAACCCCACACCTCAACTCAGAGGCCACTCACCTAGCAAAAACTCCCATGAGATACTATAATATCATAGTCAGAGGCTAGTACTAGTATCTCATGGGAGTTTTTGCTAGGCGAGTGGCCTCTGAGTTGAGGTGTGGGGTTTTTTTTTTCTTCCCCTTGTTTTCTGCGTGTCTATAGAACAGCATTTTTTCTGTTTGATTTCTGATCTTTTATGGTCAATATATATCATTGCACCGCATATGTTTTCCTGCAATTTTATATTGTCTTGAATTTATGCAATATTTGTGGCTTTCATATTTGTATATATTACCTTTAGGTGTTCTAAATAAGAGTTAAGCTTTGAAGAAGCGGATTATATTATTTGGAACAACAAAACATGTCAGCAACCCATCCTGGCACACTTTTTACCTATCTTTTTTGAGGGTGGGCACCCTAGGTGACGCATCGGGCCTATTTGCATACATCCAGCTCCTTTTGCAGTGTTGGAAATATTCCTCAGAGATTTTGGTCCATATTGATAGCATCACAAAGTTGCTGCAGATTTGTGGGCTGCACGTCTATGATGCGAATCTCCCATTCCACCACATCCCAAAGGTGCTCTATTGGATGAGATGTGGTCACTGTGGAGGCCATTGGAGTTCAGTGACCTCATTGTCCAGTGGTGAGATGATTGGATCTTTGTGACATGGTGCATTATCCTGCTGGAAGGAGCCATCAGAAGATGGGGACACTGCAGTCATAAAGGGATGGACATGGTCAGCAACAATACTCAGGTAGGCAGTGGCGGTTAACCGCTTGCTGACGGCTGATCGGCAATTAACAGCGACAGTGTGGCTCGATAGCGCGGATCGCCGTCATATGACGGCGGCCGCAATATCGAGCCCAGTGAGCGCGCCGCCGGAGGGGCGCCCGCGCGCTCACTGTGCCCGGGGAGGGCCAGGGAGCGGGTGCGGCGGATTCGATCTCCGCCGGCCACCCGCGATGCCCCCCCCCCGGAGTGAAAGAACGGAGCTCCGTGTAAGTAAACACGGACCTCCATTCTGTGAGGGGGGGAAGGGCTGTGATCACAGCCTTCCTCTACATGGAAGCTGTGATCACTTCCCTTCCCCAGCTAGGGCAGTCCCCCTACAGTTAGAACATGCCCAGGGAACACAGTTAACCCTTAGAGCGCCCCCTGAAGGTTAACCCCTTCACTGCCAATGGCATTTATACAGTAATCAGTGCATTTTTATAGCACTGATCGCTGTATAAATGCCAATGGTCCCAAAAAAGTGTCAAAATGTTCCGACGTGTCCGCTGAAATATCGCAGTACTGCTAAAAATCGCAGATCGCCGCCATTAGTAAAAAAATAAAAACCCCAGAAATGAATTCTCATCATCCGTAAACGTGGCCACTTTTGCGCAAACCAATCAATAACCGCCGATTGCGATTTATATCACAAATATGAGGAAGAATATAAATCGGCCAAAACCGATGAAAAAAAATGTTTTATATATTTTTTTTTTTTGGATTTGTATTTTAGCAAAAAGTAAGAAATTTGTTTTTTTTTTGCAAAATTGTCGCTCTTCTTTTGTTTATAGCGGCGATCAGAAATGACGCAGCGGTGATCAAATACCACCAAAAGAAAGCTCTATTTGTGGGAAAAAAAGGACGCAAATTTCGTTTGGGTACAACGTCGCACGACCGCGCAATTTTCAGTTAAAGCGACGCAGTGCCGAATCGCAAAAAGGGCTCCGGTCCTAAAGCTGGAAATCCTTCCGGTCTTTAAGTGGTTAAACGATGCTCAATTGGTACTAAGGGGCCCAAAGTGTGCCAAGAAAATATCCCCCACACCATTACACCACCAGCCTGAACCGGTGATACAAGGCAGGATGGATCCATGCTTTCATGTTGTTTACGCCAAATTCTGACCCCACCATCTGAATGTTGCAGCTGAAATCGAGACTCATCAGAACAGGCAAAGTTTTCATATTCTATTGTCCAACTTTGGTGAGCCTGTGTGAATTGTAGCCTCAGTTTCATGTTCTTAGCTGACAGGAGTGGTACACGGCGTGGTCTTTTGCTGCTGTAGCCCATCTGCTTTAAGGTTTGATGAGTGGTATTCTGCACAACTTAGTTGTAACGAGTGGTTACTTGAGTTAGGCTGGGTTCACACTTGTGAGCACAATTCGCATTACGTCACCAAACCAATGTTTCCCTATGAGAGCCATCTTATCTGGTTCGACACAAATCGGTCCGACTTTGAAAAAGGTTCCTGTACTACTTTGGCCTGACTTTGGTCCTACTTCAGCCCATTGATTATCACTGAAGTAGGATCAAAGTCGGATCCTTGTCCTAACCATCCGACTTGTGACATCCGAATTGGTGATTACAGCAGCAGTAAAAGGAATTTATCTCACACTGGGATTGTTTTGATTGGTCAAAGGACAAGTCACTATCTCAAAGTCGGAGCAAAATCTTATCTTGTTCATTCAAGTCGGATGGAAATAGGACCAAAATAGGACCGAAGTAGGACCGATGTTGCAGGGCAAAGTTGGATCAAAAGTCTGACCGTTTTTGTGTCGGATAGTGTGAACCCAACCTTACTGTTGCCCGTCTATCATCTGGAACCAGTCTGCCCATTCTTGTCAACCAGGCATTTTCCTCCACACAACTGCCTCTCACTGGATATTTTCTCTTTTTTAGACCATTCTCTGTAAATCCTAGAGATTGGTGTGTGTGAAAATCCCAGTAGATCAGCAGTTTTTGAAATACCGGACCAGCCAGTCTAACACCAACAACCATGCCACATTCACTTCAAATTCACTTAAATCCCCTTTCTTCCCCATTCTGATGCTCGGTTTGAACTTTGGCAAGTCGTCTTCACCATGTCTAGATACCTAAAATGCATTGATCTACTGCCATGTAATTGGCTGTTTAGCAATTTGTGTTACCAAGCAATTGAGCAGGTGTATCTAATAAAGTGGCTGGTGAGTTGTATACAGTGGCAGATTTTGTAAGTTTGTCCACTTACTAAGAAATGAAGGGCCTATCATTTTTATCAGAGGTGTATTTTAAATTATAGAGACAGAATATAAAAAAATAAATAAATCAGAGAAAACACGATACAAATGTTATAAATTGAGTTGCAGTTCAGTGAGTAAAATAAGTATTTGATCCCCTACCAACCAACAATAATTCTGGCTCCCACTGACTGACTACAGTATGGGCTCATGTGGTACACAGGTTAGTCCTGCCAATTTAACCACTTCGCATCCGAGCCATTTCTGGCACTCCTCTCCTTCATGTATAAATCATCATTTTTTTGCTAGAAAATTACTCAGAACCCCCAAACATTATATATGGTTTTTTAGCAAAGATTCTAGGGAATAAAATGGAGGTTGTTGCAACTTTTTATGTCATGCGGTATTTGCGCAGTGATTTTTCAAACGCGTTTTTTTTTTAAAAAAAAAACAGTTTCATGAATTAAAAAAAAACAAAACAGTAAAGTTAGCCCAATTTTTTTTCATAATGTGAAAGATGATGTTATGCCGAGTAAATAGATACCCAACATGTCACATTTTAAAATTGCGCAAACTCGTGAAATGGTGCCGAACTTTGGTACTTGAAAATCTCCATAGGCGATGTTTAAAAATTTTTACAGGTTAGGTTTTTTGAGTTACAGAGGGCTTGGGCTAGAATTATTGCTCTCACTCTAACACACGCGGCGATACCTCACATGTGTGGTTTGGACGCCGTTTACATATGTGGGCGCGACTTACGTATGCGTTCGCTTTTGTGCGCGAGCTCGCGGGGACGGGACGCTTTACATTTTTTTTTTTTTTTTTTATTTCTTATTTTGACACTTTCACTTTATTTTAAATTTTTTTGATCACTTTTATTCTTATTACAAGGAATGTAAACATCCCTTGTAATAGGAAAAGTGTGTGACAGGTCCTCTTTATGGACAGATGCAGGGTCTATAAGACCCCACATCTCTCCTACAGGCTGGAAAGGCTGAGATCAGAAAAAAAAACAGACGATCTCAGCCTTTCCTTCCCCTTTAACGGCTCTTGTTTACTTCGGAGACCCGGAAGTGACGTCACGACGTGCGCCCGGGCCTCCGAGAGCCATAGAGATGACCGAGGGACATCTGTCCCTCGGAAATCTCTGGCACCAGCATCCGGCGGCAGGCGATTCCTTCTCCCGGTCACCGATCGCTCAGGTGAGTCGGGAGAAGCACCGGAGGGTGGCGGGAGGGGGACAGGAGAAGCTTGTGAATGATCTCAAGGCAGTCGGGACCACAGTCACCAAACAAACCATTGGTAACACAATACACCGCCATGGATTGAAATCCTGCAGCACCCTCAGGGTCCCCCTCCTCAAGAAGGCACATGTACAGCCCATCTGAAGTTTGCCAATGAGCATCTATTCTAAATGATTCAAAGAAGGATTGGTAAAAAGTACTGTGGTCAGATGAGACAAAAATTGAGCTCTTTGGCATTAAAGTATAGATAGCTAAAGGCAAAACATTTTTTAAGTTTTGGATAGAGTGGAGAGGGATTAGCAAGCTTGTCAATTTTTATTGCAGTCTGTGCGCCCTTTAACCACTTCAGCCCCGGAAGGATTTCACACTTTGGGACCAGAGCCCTTTTTGCGATTCGGCACTGCGTCGCTTTAACAGAAAATTGCGCGGTCGTGTGACGTTGTACCCAAACTAAATTTGTGTCCTTTTTTTCCCACAAATAGAGCTTTCTTTTGGTGGTATTTGATCACCGCTGCGTCATTTCTGATCGCCGCTATAAACAAAAGAAGAGCGACAATTTTGCAAAAAAACCCAAATTTCTTACTTTTTGCTAAAATACAAATCCAAAAAAAAAATATAAAAAAACATTTTTTTTTCATCGGTTTTGGCCGATTTATATTCTTCCTCATATTTGTGATTAAAAAAAAAAATCGCAATCGGCGTTTATTGATTGGTTTGCGCAAAAGTGGTCGCGTTTACGGATGATGAGAATTCATTTCTGGGGTTTTTTTTTTTTTTTTTACTAGTAATGGCGGCGATCTGCGATTTTTAGCGGTACTGAGATATTAGGGCGGACATGTCGGACCATTTTGACACTTTTTTGGGACCATTGGCATTTATACAGCGATCAGTGCTATAAAAATGCACTGATTACTGTGTAAATGCCATTGGCAGTGAAGGGGTTAACCTGCAGGGGGCGCTCTAAGGGTTAACTGTGTTTCCTGGGCGTGTTCTAACTGTATGGGGGCTGCCCTAACAGGGGAAGGGAAGTGATCACAGCTTCCATGTAGAGGAAGGCTGTGATCACAGTCCTTCCCCCCTCACAGAACGGAGGTCCGTGTTTACTTACACGGACCTCCGTTCTTTCACCCCGGGGGGGGGGGCATCGCGGGTAGCCGGCGGAGATCGCATCCGCCGCACCCGCTCCCTGGCCCTCCCCGGACACAGTGAGCATGCGGGCGCTCCTCCGGCGGCGCGCACGCGCTCACTGTGCGCGATCTGGCAGCCGCCGTCATATGACGGTGTTTTGCCTTACAGCGCCACTCTGTTGCCGTCAATTGCCGACCAGCGGTCGGCAAGCGGTTAAGGAGATTCCCCCTCTTAATTTTGTTTACCGTCACTGAAAGTAAAAGAAAACCCCAAAATTTTGGGTTGTCCTCAGAAAAGTAATAGATGGGAAATCTTCCAATGGGGACACTAGTTGTGGCGACAAGGGGGTCTCCAAGAAATTCCTTTGATTTGTACAGATTTCTTCTCACTTCCTGTTTGGCTATGGGATAGGAAGTGAAGGAAAATTTCTGCAATGGGACAGAGATGGCAACAAAAAATACCTGACAGGGGTTATAACCGCCTCTTGTTCTATCCAAAAAGAACACCATCCCTACAGTCAAGCATGGAGGTGGAAACATTATGCTTTGGAGCGGTTTCTCTGCTAAAAGTACAGGCTGACTTTGCACATCGAGGGGCCAATGGATGGAGCCGTGTATTGTAAAATCTTGGATGAGAACCTTCTTCCCTAAGCCAGTACCCTGAAGATGGGTCATGAATGGGTCTTCCAGTATGACAATGAACCAAAACATACACCGCCAAGGCAACAAAGGAGTGGCTCCAGAAGAAGCACATTAAGGTCATGGAGTGGCCAAGTCAGTCTCCAGACTTTAATACTACAGAAAATATATGGAGGGAGCTGAAACTTTAATTTGCCAAGCCACAGCCAAGAAGCCTTAAGCTGAGTTCCACCCTTTTAAGAGTCAGCAGCTACACTTTGTAGCTGCTGACTTAATAATCGGACACTCACCTGTCCCAGGCTCCAGCAATGCGGCCGACCGCATCGTCGCTCTTCTCCCCCTCCTCTGTCCGGCACCGGCATCACAAGTGTGTGAATGACCGGTGTATTTTCTGGGACCTGTGATTTGTCCCAGAAGATCGCCCGGTGGGAGGGGAGGAAGGTGAACCTCCTTCCGGCTCCATGGTGCCAGGAGAGGAAATGGGACCTGTGAAAACAGGGTCCCCGGTCCCCCCCCCCCAAAAGAATGACATGCCAATTGTGGCATTTCAGGGGGTCACGGTCCCTTAAAGCGGAAGTTGCACTTTTGAGTGGAACTCCACTTAAAGGATTTAGAGAAGATCCGTAAAGAGTGGACCAAAATCCCTCCTGAGATGTGTGCAAACCTGGTAACCAACTACAAGAAACGTCTCACCTCTGTGCTTGCCAACAAAGGTTTCCCCACCAACTACTAAATCACGTGTTGCTCACTGAACTGCAACCCAATTTATAACATTTGTATCATGTGTTTTTTTCTGGATTTGATATTCTGTCTCTATCATTTAAAATACACCTATGATAGAAATTATAGACCCTTCATTTCTTGGACAACCTTACAAAATCTGCAGGGGATCAAATCATTATTTTCCCCACTGTATATATAGATATATACACATACAGGGGAAAATAGAGGGAAGTATTCATCTTAAATGTACCAACAATACAGACATACCAGTCAAAACACATTGCTCAATGTACAGAAGACGCCACACTGCAGTCACCAGGATGTGGGCAGGGTTCCCTTCACTTATGGAAAAGAATGTTTACTCGTCACCTCATTACAAATGACAGTTTCTTCCTCATCTGCCAATGTAAATACTACACGTGACTGGATACTTTACACCGCACAGACATGAATGGGCTCTGGTTAATGCTGTGGTTTGCAAGGCTTCACAGCGCGACCCTAACATATCCATGTCAATATTAAATGCAGCAGCAAGGGCCGTGTCTGACCTGCTCTGTCTGCAACATGAAGATCTCGCTATCCTGAGAAATGCCCATTAGGTCAAACGCAGTGACAGAGTACTTTTCCATACTACACCATTTAATTAATTGTGTTAAAAGGTACTTTAAATAAATGTCAACTGCAAACAAAAAAAAAACAAAGTTATATAGCCTTTTATATCTCTAGCCTCCTTTTCACATTGTTTGCTTTTTCAAAAGCTTGCTGTTTACAGAACTCAGTGGCTCAAGTTGTTGGAGGCAGAGGGACAACCGATGGTTTATTACATGGTTCAGTCTGACAACTGTAGACTCAGGGGAGGGAGAGACAGCGAGAGAGATAGAGGAGGGGGGAGGGAGAGAAAGAGAAGGGGAAGGGGAAAAGAGAGA
>BLSH010416544.1:451442-481826 GCA_018402905.1 Glandirana rugosa
AGAGAGAGAGAGGGGAAAAGAGAGAGAGAGAGAGAGGGGAGAGAGAGAGAGAGAGAAAAGGGGAGAGAGAGAGAAAGGGGGAGAGAGAGAGAGAAAGGGAAAGAGAGAGAGAGAAAGGGGGAGAGAGAGAGAGAGAGAGAGAAAGGAGGAGGGGGAGAATAATGGAGGGAGAGAGAGAGGGAGAACAAACACAAAAAAACTGTTTAAAAATTATATTTAAAAAATAAATAAAACAGGCCCAAAAACACATAGGTTTGTGTTTCTAGAGGAAAGACTTCCCTTTGCACTAGGGACACAGTGGGATTGCTGTGTCACAGAAACAGAGAAGAGAATCCCTCCAACTGAGACACAGAGAGGTTGGGTTAGAAGCCCTGTGTGATTTTGTTGCCTTCTGTAGCCCCTTTGAGAAAATGTCCTCCCTGTTGTGACACCAGGACAGCAAGTGCAGGAAATTATAGACAGCAACAAGAAATTAGCAGAGGTTCTCACCCTTGCAAAACCAGAGTTCAACTTTTAAAAGTAAACTCCACTTTTTTTGAGGGAAAAAAAAAACAAAAATTGGCCTCTGGGTGATCCACATTGCACGGATTTTAGCAAAATTTGTTGCAGATTCCAACCTTTTGTTATTCTGAAGAAATAGCTGTTTATTTGTCTGTGTCCATGTGCAAAATGAATGTGAATGACTTTATGATCAATCAGCTGCTGAATTTGCAGGGTTCTGAGGAAAGTGGCAGTGTCTGCATCCCTTTGGACATGAGTTCTCTTTGGAATTATCTCACCAGGGGATTCCCAACATCTGACTTGTACATTAGTGCAGATTTCTGGGAAAATCAGTGAGCCAATCATACAAGCAGGAAATTACATTTTGGAGGGGTCATTCTTCTGTACACCATCTGTAGCTTAGTGTCACTATAACTACACCTTAAACCCATGGTACTAAGCATTGTTTCTACTTCACAGATATACTCGCCTAAGTCCCCCACCAGGTTCCCCGCTGCTGCCGGTTCCCAGGGGGGTTAGGTGGCAAACTGATCCAGTGCTGCAATGCCCCTCCGAGATTGCCTATGATGCCGTCATCCTCTTCAGGATCCTGAGAGAACCCAGTCTCTGGACATCCAATATCCATCCATGCAAGACGCAGGCACTGAAGTGGGGACCTAAAGAAGGGCCCTTCCAGGAATTAAGTAGAAATAAAGACGCCGACCGCTGTGTCACATGACCACTACTTAAAGTGGAACAAGACCGCCCTACCGTTTTCAGCCAAGGAAGCTGCCATCTGCCCCTGTTTAATCTGCAACTGCCATTGTGCTGTATATGTGATCAGTTATGACACCAGACATTTGATGGTTTGACACTTTGGGTGAAAGCAATGTGACCGTTAGCAATCTCGGCATGTGCCAGGAATGTAGCATTTTTTTGAAACTATTAAATCAATGGGTTTAAAAGGGCTTTTGGATAGCAAATTTTCTTTCCAGCAATCCGAGGGAGGTGATGGCTGAGACCAATCTTGGTGTCACTTTCATTAATGCCTTACTCTGCACCTTTATAATCCCTACCTTTTAGGGATGGTATCCTGTATTGCAACCTCATGATCCTGCTCGTTTCAAGCAGTCTGGATCATTTCCGGGAGAGGGCGGAAAAACACTTCAAGATCGCTTCTAAAAATCCAGCAGTGTTGTCGCCCTTCCGCAGCATTGTAAGCAGTTTGGTACACAGCCTTTATCAGCCTATAACAGGGTGGATTTGATTGAGATCACTAGTAAGAAGGATTGGATTTAAATCATAATTTTTAAAGAGCAACTGACATCTCTGTCCCACAGCGGCTCCTCCTCTGACTCCCCGACAGTCCCATTCACTAATGGGACGGCTGGTGATGGGAGGTGGCGGCAGCAGGTGAGTGGATGCCCGCTAACAGGCGTTGCCATGATGGATCTGAAATGACAGGTGCTCTTTAAATGTAAGGACTTATTCTTGCTGGTAGTTAGAATCATTAATATTTGCAAACAAAATGAAGGTTTCCTATTTAGAATAATAAGCTGTCAGGTTAGTAAAACGGCGATATCAGAACCGATTCAATCATACAGTTTGTAGTGTACATAGATTTGCAAAACAATGGGATAAAAGGAATATTCCTGAACGTTGTTTTATCTCATGGTTACTGTGACATTGTGTGAATGCATCAATGCAGTGCATGTTATCTCAGCTTGCAGAGCTTGGATTCATTGAATGAGTTTACCAAAAATGTAAATATTGCAGAATATACAGCCTCATGCTACATAACTAAAGCGGACCTTCCGTCATTTTTTTCTGGGAAGGATGACCACAAGGTTTAGGAGTGTGTCTATGGGAATGTTTGACAATCTTTCCAGAAACGCATTTGTGAGGTCAGGCACTGATGTTGGATGAGAAGGCCTGGCTTGCAGTCTCCGCTTTAATTCATCCCAAAGGTGTTCTAACAGGTTGAGGTCAGGACTGCAGACCAGTGAAGTTCCTCACCCAAACTTGCTATTCCATATCTTTATGGACCTTGCTTTGTGCACTGGTACGCAGTGATGTTGGAACAGGAAGGGGCCATCACCAAACTGTTCCCACAAAATTGGGAGCATGAAATTGTCCAAAATGTCTTGGTATGCTGACACCTTAAGAGTTCCCTTTACTGGAACTAAGGGGCCAAGCCCAACCCCTGAAAAACAACCCCACATCATAATCCCCCCTCCACCAAATGATGTGGACCAGTGCACAAAGCAAGGGCCATAAAGTCATGGATGAGCGTGATCGAGGTGGAGGAACTTGACTGGCCTGCACAGAGTCCTGACCTCAACCTGATAGAACACCTTTGGAATGAATTAAAGCGGAGAATACAAGCCGGGCCTTCTCATCCAACATCAGTGCCTGACCTCACAAATGCGCTTCTGGAAGAATGGTCAAACATTCCCATAGACACTCCTAAACCTTGTGGACAGCCTTCCCAGAAGAATTGAAGCTGTTATAGCTGCAAAGGGTGGGCCAACTCAATATTGAACCCTACGGACTAAGACTGGGATGCCATTAAAGTTCATCTGTGTGTAAAGGCAGGCGTCCCAATACTTATGGTAATATAGGGGTTGATTTACTAAAGCTAGAAAGTGCAAAATCTGGTGCAGCTCTGCATAAAAGCCAATCAGCTTCCAGGTTTTATTGTCAAAGATTAATTGAACAAGCCGCGGTTAGAAGCGGATTGGCTACCATGCACAGCTGCACCAGATTTTGCACTTTCCAGGTTTAATAAATCAACCCCATAGTGTCCATTTCTTCTTTGGTGTTTGCTGGATAGCTTAAGAAGGGGGCATGCCCCCTGAAACTCGTCAGCTCGCCAGCATAACAGCATTGTTTGTTAGGGTACGCGATACCTGCATTGGATTATGCCACTTGATTTTAACGCCTTCATTTCTTCGACCCATTCAGTCTACATTCTTGTTTTTTAATAAATCTCTGGTAATGTGCTAGGCGTTTGCGCCCTCCTGTGCGGTATTTTTTACTGGATTCCCCAATCTGAGGAGGGCTGCATGGGCTGTGTGTTTTTGAGAGGTCACCCTGCCACTCTTTATCTCTGGTGCACTTCTCAGCGCTGGAAGCGATGGTGGAGGTTGATTCACTAAAACTGGAGAGTGCAAAATCTGGTGCAGCTCTGCATAGAAACCAATCAGCTTCCAGGTTTTATTGTCAAAGCTTAGTTGAACAGGCGGAAGTCAGAAGCTGATTGGCTACCATGCCTAGCTGTACTAGATTTTGCACCCCCTAGCCTGGTGTGTTTTGTGCTTGGCAGGACTTCAGTGGAGCGTGTAGTGCTCACCATGCACAACCCTGACATGCGCTGTCATGTAAGCTTTTACAACGACCTTAAATGAAGCAGCGCTGCTTCCCACAGCAAGCAGAAGAATGTTTCCTCCACCCCCACAATGTTCTTTAGTCTTGGATTAAGACTGTGAATAGCTGCTGTGGATCACACCGTCTCTTCCCTCTGAGCAGGTCTTAATTAATAAATGCAGAGTCCCGGCCCGGGCCCTGTCCTCTTATAGCACCCAGACGGTCAGATATATAGAGGGGTCATTTAGTGGCAGCCTGCGCCATGCTTTATATAGGCCCGCTGGGATCTTGGCAGCCCATGCCTTGTGGAATTCTGTCTGCAGCGCCTTTCAGCGGGAAGACTGGCGGACTGGTTTATGTTCATTAATAATAAACCATCTGACACTTAAAAACACATTTCCCAACACTCCGCTCATCACTGCTCAGAACTACAACCCTACAGGAGCCAATCCTACTAGGAACTACAGGACTCGGAATACAAGTCATTTCTCCACTCTGAAAACAGTCTAGCTGTGCTTTAAAGTGCTATTAAACCCCAAAAATGTATTATACTGCAGCTTATCAATCATTAGATGTGGTGGCTGCATTTGTTTTCTTTTTTCCCCTGTTTTCACCTGGTGAACTGGCCAGTAACACACCTCCTGTATTAGTGAGACACAAAGCTGGAGGAATGCACAGCAGATAGCAGCATTATCAGTCTGGGGGGGGGGGGGGTAGTATTAGCAGATTTTAATACACTAAAGCCAAACTCCAGCTCACACTTTATAAGCAGTCACAGAAAACAGTTTCATCCTTTTTGGGATAAAGGTTTTACATAAATAAAAGCTGATCATTGTAATCACACCTGTCAGTGTTTAATGGCTTGTGTCATCCCTGTAAACTGATACATTCTGCAAGAGGCTTGCTGGCTGGATCATTTAATGAAAATAGAATAAAATAGCCTAAAACAGACCATTGTTCCTAATCTTTGGGAACAGCCATAGGCATGCGCAGGGGGTGTGCCTGGGCACACCCTAATCACCCCGTGCGCCAGGGCTGATTAAAAGGCAGTACAGCCTGCCAGTCTGTACCGGGCCCATGTTCCATTTGTTCAAAAAGGAGGGACTGGGCAGCTGCTGAGCAAGAGGACCGGTTGTACTGCCTTTTTGCACATACTGATCCGCTTATTCCTCCCCCTGCAGCGCTGCCGACTTCTCTCTCTCCCTCCAGCTGCGCTGCTCGGGGATCAGCTCTAGCATCTGTGTCTCCATTCCTTTCTCAGTTTTAAAGCGGTAGTAAACCCATCCATTTAACAGTTTAAAAACCAGTTACATTTCCGGCATCATCGCAGTTGTAGCCTAATAAAGGCCAAGATGGCAGCTTCCTTGGCTGAAAATGATAGGAGGGTTTACTACCACTTTAAATGTAAAACATTAGGGGTCTGTTTAGAATCCTGATATTTCACCAAAGCCCCAAAAAAGGGCAGTTAAAAAAAATGTAAAAAATAAATAAAAACGTTAAAAAAAAAAAAACATTTCAAAAAATAATTGAAAAAAAAAAATTCTCATTCTCGTGTTTTGCACTCTGTAATTTCTGCCATGGTTGCGGAGCATAGCATTGCGGCCGTGACGTGTACACCGCTAGCCGCTGCCTCGGTTGCTCTGTGTTTGAGCTTTGGGGTGCAATCCAAAGAACAGATGTCTAGATTCATCCTGGATGCCGGTGCCGCTGGGAAGACGTAGAGCAGTGGGATGCTCACAGTCACAGAGCCGCTCTGGGAGATGGAAACAGCCGGCCGGGAACACAGGCCTGAAGAAGGGCGCAGCTATCCTGTCACCTTAGCCGTACACCCATGAAACGCGTCGCACATCTCTGACGTCATCTCCCTGTGCCTGGTCTTCGCTGCGTGTCAAGCCTCTCTTTCACCTACCTTTGTGTTTTTAATCTCCATTGCTCCAATAAATTTGTGTCATATTACACTTAGAGGCACCTCTCTTCTTGGTTTTTTTACCCCAACATCAACAGTAGGTAAATTATTGGAGGGGATAAGGGACCATATCCAAGAATTTGCTGATGAAACAGTATCATTAGTAATAATCAGCATGGGTTTACGAAGGGTTGTTCCTGCCAGACCAATCTGCTAGCATGGGGGGAGGCCTGTGGATTTGGGGTATCTGGATTTTGCAAGAGCATTTGATACAGTCCCCCATAAACTCTTATCTACTTAAGCTGAGGTCTGCAGGCATGGACTAGTAGGCTTGTTCTTGGATAGAAAATTGGTTACGGGGATGTGTCCGAAGGGTGGTGATAAATAACGTATACTCAGACTGGTCCGGAGTAGTAAGTGGGGTACCCCAAGGCTCTGTCTTGGGACCAATTCTGTTTAATATATTCATAAATGATATAGAGGATGGGATAAAAAGCTCAATTTTTTGCGGACAAAAATAAGCAGGGCAATAACATCACAGCAGGATATAGAAATTTTACAGAAAGACCTGAATAAAATAATGGGGAGGGCAACTACATGGCAAATGAGGTTTAATGTGGAGAAATGTAAAATAATGCACTTGGGGGCTAAGAACAAGAACACAAATGACTCACCGGGGGGGAGAACCTCTGGGGGAATCCAGGTTGGAGAAAGATCTGGGGGTCCTAGTAGATGACAGACTCAGCAATAGCAGGCAATGTCAAGCTGCAGCTACCAAAGCCGGCAGAATATTAGGGTGCATAAAAAGGGGATACACTCCAGGGATAAAACTATAATCCTACCACTTTATAAAACTCTGGTCCGGCCACATCTGGGGTATTCTGTCCAGTTCTGGTCGCCGGTCCTCAGAAGGGATGTGCTGGAGCTGGAGAAAGTCCATAGAAGGACAACTAAAGTAATAAGGGGACCGGAGGACGTCAAATACGAGGAACGACTACAAGCGCCAAAATTATTCTCCCTGGAAAAGAGACGCTGGAGAGGAGATCTGATAGCGATTTACAAATATCGCAGTGGGGATCCCAGCATAGGAAAAAAGCTATTCATTCTCAGGGGGTGTAAGAGGACACAAGGCCACACAATGAGATTGGAGGAGAAGAGGTGTAACCTTAAGCTGTGTGGGGGGTTTTCACCGTCAGGGTGACAAGCATATAGAACTCGCTCTTTTCGCTTTACCACAGAAGGGGTTTAACAAGGGGTTAAAAGTGCCCGTGTTGCGGCGCTTCCGAATCGCTTTTCAGGCGCTTCGGAAGCCCTGCCCATTTATTCCATCCCAAAGATGCTGCTTGCAGGACTTTTCCTAACACCCTGCAAACGCACCGCCCCAGTGGGCGGCATGAGAGGCAGTTTTCAGGCACTATTTTCTAGCGCTAAAACACCTGAAAACTGTGAAAGGAGTCTAAATGTTTGCTTTTAGGTTTTATTTTGCTTTAAAGAGAATGTGAATGGGCCAAGTGTCACAGTCTCTTCAGTGTCCTATAAATACCTGTAATAATAACAAGAGCTTGCCGACCGCCTCACATAGGAGTACGGCAGCAGAGGGACTCTCCTGTGCCGGATCAGGTACCTAGTATGTGACCTGGCACTTCTGGGGAACGGGGCACGCGCTGTGGCTGTGCTGTGATTAGACGAAGCACAATCCCATCACCGGCACCCACTGATCAGCAAGAAGAGACAGAGCAGAGCTCTGCCCTTGTAAACAAGGCAGAGATATATTCTGTTAGCAGGGATGCACTGGACTTTGTTCCCCTGCAAAGCAGGGAATAAAATCCAGCACATAGTAAACACAAAAAACACTGGCTAGGCACACATTTAACCCTTTGATGGGCCCTGATGTTTAACCCCTTCCCAGCCAGTGTCTTTAGTACCGTGACCATGCATATTTTTAACACTGATCACTGTATTAGTGTCACTGGTTTCCACAAAGTGTAAAAGTGTCAGTTAGTGTCAGATTGTCCGCTGCAATATCACAGTCCCGCTATAAGTCACTGATTGCCGCTATTACTACTTACTAGCATTAAAAAAAAATACAAAATACATAACAATTCCAGTATATATCCCATACTTGTAGACGCTATAACTTTTGCGCAAACCAATCAATATACGCTTTTTAGGATTATTTTTTTTTTACCAAAAATATATAGCAGAATACATATTGGCCTAAATTTATAAAGAAATTACATTTTCTATTTTTTTTATTGGATGTTTTATAGCAGAAAGTAAAAAAATATTGTTTTTTTTTTTTCCATAGCGCAAAAAAAAAAAAAAAAAATCAGTGGTGATAAAATAGCACCAAAAGAAAGCTCTATTTGTGGGAAAAAGGATATAAATTTAATTTATGTACAGTGTTGCAAAATTGTCAGTTAAAGTAACTTAGTGCCAAAAAGCAAACAACGGCCTGGTCGTGAAGGGGGGTAAATCTTCCAGAGAGCAAATGGTTAATATTAGTTTCAGAAGCAAGGCATTGAACCCCTTCCTATCCAGGCTCGGAATTCCTTTAACAGGGTCTTTACGCCCAGAGGGCAGGAAGGAAATACCTGATCACGTGACCATTGATTGGCTGTCATGGGTATCGCATGACTGGGACCCAGTTCCATTGCTCCTGATCATTACTAGGAACCGGTCTATGACAGCTCGGTCACTGTGCTGGGAGAAAGCTTTCAGCACAGAAACATCTGCCATCTATGGACACCTAAGTGCAGCGTGCGGGCATTACAATCCAACCTCTTTGAGGCCATACTTATGCGTTACATGGGCAGTGACTGGTTTATACATGAACACACGCTATGTACAGTTTGTTCAGAAAAAAAGGGGGAGGAGAGCTGAAGTTACACTCTGCAGAGCTCGGTGAGATCTGATTGGAGGGGAGGGGAGGGAAGGGACAACCCCCCCACACACACCCTTCACATTGGAACAGAGCAGAGTGGAGGTTGTCAATCACATTGTTAAGGAGATCCCTCCCCTGTCACCTTTTATCTCTTTGCGTCAGGAAAACTTGCCAGAAGTGATTCATACTGATAGCAGAGGAACGAAGTAGCAGACAGAAATGACACTGAGGGGGAGATTTACTAAAACTGGAGTGTGCAAAATCTGGTGCAGCTCTCCACAGAAACCAATCAGCTTCCAGGTTTTATTGTCAAAGGTTAACTGAACAAGCTGACATTAGAAGGTGATTGGCTACCATGCACAACTACACCAGATTCTGAGTGCACCAGGGTTAGTAAATCTCCCCCTTAGTGCTCTGGATAGAGACAACTACAAGCTATAGAAGGATAGGTTTTGTTCACATTTCAGGTCTGAGGTTTACAACCACTTTAAAAAATGATACATGCACAGGGAAGAAGAGCAGGGATTCAAATTACAGACCCAGTGGCGGCCCATCCATTAGGGGCGCTCGAAAGACACCTCCCCCCCCCACCACCCCTATCCATGCGGTCCGGCCCCCTGATCTACATACAGGGCACCAGACCCATGGATTCCAATGGCAGGATTGGGCAACTCAGCCGACTGACCAGGGGTGGGATTGGGCGGGTGCCGTCAGTGACCCGACCGATGGGGGAAAGGGGGGGTGGTGGACAGGTGGATTGTTTGCTACCCCCCCCCCCCCCAACAAAAAACCCACCAGCCACCACATTACCTGGGTGGACACCGATGATGTTAGTTTACTGAACAGGTGAGCTTACAGTTTAATAAATTTGTAGATGCTAGTTTGAAGACCCATGATGTGATGGCGATATATGCTTTGATCCACATCTGGACTGGGAAAGGGGAGTAAAGACATCCGATGGCGCCTTGTACACAGCACAAAATAAACCACACAACCACACAGGGGTTGATTTACTAAGGCCCCTTTCACAGGGGCGTTCCGTGTGCGGGGTCCGTTTTTGCTCAGCAGGGATTGCTCCGCTGATCCCCGCTGAGCCAACGGATGACAAATCAGTGTCCGCAAACTGTGCGGAGACGGATCTATCAGAGCGCCGCTCTCCTCCATGGGAAATCGGATGACAACAGACAGTCTGTCCGTTGTCATCCGATTTGATCCTCAGACGGATGGAAAAATAGGGTTTCCATCTGTCTGACTTTACGGATCGGAGCGGATCGGATGTCAGCGGTCGTGTCACTGCTGACATCCGTCGCTCCATAGAGGAGAATGGGGCATCCATTCAGGTCCACCTGAAAAATGGACCTGAAAGGAACGTCCTTGTGAAAGGGGCCTTAAGCTGGAGAGTGCAAATCTGGTGCAGCAATGCATGGTAGCCAATCAGCTTCTAACTTCAGCTTGTTCAATTAAGCTTTGACAAATAAACCTGGAAGCTGATTGGTTTCTATGCAGAGCTGCACCAGATTTTGCACTCTCCAGATTTAGTAAATAGCCCCCCCCCCCCCCCCATACTGAGAGAACATAGTGGCTGCTATTGGTGAGCCTGTGAAATCATTGGGACTCGGTTTGGTGATCCTGTTTGGTGAGCCTCTGAAACCATTGGGACTCTCTGACGCTGGTTTCTGGGCTTTCCGAAACACTGCCAGGAACAAGCATGCAAATCACGCAACCCAGAGCTCCTGATCTGCATACTTCCCCAATGACAGTGACTCAGACAACACTGCAGTAATGGATCAATACGTCCTCCAGGCAGCTAGCTCTATTATATGGAGATCAGTATTCTGATGACAAGTTACCAAAATAGGACACTTCCAAATGACTCAGGATCTCATCCTCAGAACAAAAGAATACAGCATTTCCTCCTCCATCATCCTCCCTTCCAGCAGTCCTGTATCACTACAGGTCATTAAAAACAAACCTGGCCTACAAATTTTTAAAGCTGAAGTTGTTTTATTTTATTTATTTATTTCAGGTACTTATAAAGCGCTGTCAATTTACGCAGCCCTTTACATATATATTGTACATTCACATCGGTCCCTACCCTCAAGGAGCTTACAATCTAAAGTCCCTAACATTCATACATAGAAGTTGTATCTTCTTACATGTTGACTCCCCTGGTTCCCTTACCCCCTCATGCTAATGAAATTCTTAGATACAACCTTTCTACTTTTATTAGATACACTTATTTTAGACCCAGCGACATCACTCGGTCTCAGTGCTTCTCTATGCAATGCAGGCAGATCATGGCTGGTGGGAGGAGCCAGCAAGGTGCTGTACATCAGTGGTCGCCAACCTTTCGGACCTCACAGACCACTAAACTCACAATCTTTGAATCCCACTAACATGAATTTCCCATGCCTTATACAGTGAGGGGAAAAAAAGTATTTGATCCCCTGCTGATTCTGCACGAATGCTCACTGACAAAGAAATGATCAGTCTATAATTTTAATGGTCAGTTTATTATAACAGTGAGAGACAGGATAACAACAAAAATAACGAGAAAAACACATTTCAAAAAGTTATAAATAGATTTGCATTTTAATGAGTGAAATAAGTATTTGAACCCTTTTCAAAAGAAACCCTTGTTGGCAATCACAGAGGTCAGACGTTTCTTGTAGTTGCCCACCAGGTCTGCACACGTCTAAGGAGGGATTTTGTCCCACTCCTCTTTGCAGATCCCCTCCAAGTCATTAAAGGTTTCAAAGGCTGACGTTCGGTAACTCAAACCTTCAGCTCCCTCCACATATTTTCTATGGGATTAAAGTGGTTGTCAACCTGTGACAATCACTTTAACCTACAGGTAAGCCTATAATAAGGTTTACCGGTAGGTGCCCTGCATATCTCCCAAACCTGCACGGTTCAGGAGATATACAGTGTATGGTAATGTGCCCACGTCACCGGGAAAATGTGCAGTGAAAAAGCAGCCTCCGTGCCGTTCCTTCACAGAGATCGTGCCCTGACTGGCGGCTCCTGGGCGCATGCGTGGGCGTGACATCACGCGACTCCAGCCAGTCATAGAGCCGGAGATTGCGGTCCCGGAAGGAAGAGGGCCAGAAGATGGACGCGGCCTAGAGCGTGGACATTGCTGGTTTCCAATGCAGGTAAGTGGCACATAATGGGCTAATAGGCGATGCATACTAGCCCATTATGCTTTTACATTCAGGGTTTACTTCCTCTTTAAGGTCTGGAGACTGGCTAGGCCACTCCAGGACCTTAAATGTGCTTCTTCTTGAGCCACTCCTTTGTTAGCTTGGCCGTGTGTTTTGGGTCATTGTCATGCTGGAATATCCACCCATGACCCATTCTCAATGCTCTGGCTGAGGGAAGGAGGTTCTCACCCAAGTTTTGACGGTACATGGCCCCATCCATAGTCCCTTTGATGCGGTGAAGTTGTCCTGTCCCCTTATCAGAAAAACACCCCCAAAGCATAATGTTTCCACCTCCATGTTTGACGGTGGGGATGGTTTTCTTGGGGTCATAGGCAGCATTCCTCCTCCTCCAAACACGGAGTTGAGTTGATGCCAAATAGCTTGATTTTGGTCTCATCTGACCACAACACTTTCACCCAGTTCTCCTCTGAATCACTCAGATGTTCATTAGCAAACTTCATACGGGCTGTACATGTGCTTCCCTGAGCAGGGGGACCTTGCGAGTGCTACACGATTTCAGTCCTTCACAGCGTAGTGTGTTACCAATTGTTTTCTTGGCGACTATGATCCCAGCTGCCTTGAGATCATTGACCAAATTCTCCCATGTAATTCTGGGCTGAATCCTCACCGTTCACATGATCATTGAAATTCCACAAGGTGAGACCTTGCATGGAGCCCCAGACCGAGGGAGACACACACACACCTGCCTTACACAGACTCATCATTGGATCTCACCTCCATATTCAGCCATGTGCTCAAGCTCATGCTCCCTCCCACAGTCTGTGATCAGCACTGCCATTGGAAGATCCCTTCTTCACCTCCCGCTCTGCACTACTCCCTGGCACCTCCCTCTGAGTTCACAGGAACTACAGAGGAGGCATCGGATATCAGTGCACATTGAGAACACTGGAAACCACATTGGGTGGTATGCCTCTGTCACAATGTTGATTTGTGGCAGAACCCCTGGGGACCACCAAAATTTTCTCGTAGACCATCAGTGGTCCATGGACCTCTGATTGGCGACCACTGCTGTACCCAGCTACCTGAAAACCTCACACACAGTTCTGGGCTGATTCCTCACTGTTCACATGATCATTGAAACTCCACAAGGTGAGACCTTGCATGGAGCCCCAGACCGAGGGAGATTGAAAGTTATTTTGTGTATTATCTATTTGCGAATAATCACACCAACTGTTGTCACCCTCTCACTAAACTGCTTGGCGATGGTCTTGTGTAGGTCTACAATCTTGTCCCCGACATCCTTGAAAAGCTCTTTGGTCTTGACCATGGTGGGGAGATTGGAATCTGGATTGATTGCTTCTGTGGACAGGTGTCTTTTATACATGTAACAAGCTGAGATTAGGAGCACCCCCCTTTACGAGAGTGCTCCTAATCTCAGCTTGTTACCTGTATAGAAGACACCTGGGAGCCAGAAATCTTCTGATTGATCGGGAATAAAATACTTATTATACAAATCAATTTATAACTTTTTTGAAATGTGTTTTTCTGGATATTTCTGTTGCTATTCTGTTTCTCACTGTTAAAATAAACCGACCATTATAGACTGATCATTTCTTTGTAAGTGGGCAAACGTACAAAATCAGCAGGGGATCAAATAATATTTTCCCTTACTGTACATAAACTGCTCTGGCTCTCTGCCCCCCTGCCCCTGGATCACACAGCTCCCTTATACACCCAATGCTCTGTCTCTATGCCCTCCTCCCCCTGGATCACACTGCTGTGCTGCCTTATACACACACAATGCGCAAGTTCTCTACCCCCCCCAACACACACACACACCTTGTCTTACGCATACTCATCATTGGATCTCACCTCCATATTCAGCCATGTGCTCAAGCTCATGCTCCCTCCCACAGTCTGTGATCAGCACTGCCATTGAAAGATCCCTTCTTCACCTCTCGTTCTGCACTACTCTCTGGCGCCTCCCTCTGAGTTCACAGGAACTACAGATGAGGCATTGGATATCAGTGCACATTGAGAACACTGGAAACAACATTGGGTGGTATGCCTCTGCCACAATGTTGATTGTGGCAGAACCCCTAGGGAACACCAAAATTTTCTTGTAGACCATCAGTGGTCCATGGACCTCTGGTTGGCGACCACTGCTGTACCCAGCTTCCTGAAAACCTCACAGCACCCTGCCCCAGAACTCTTCTGAAGAGCCCTCAGCCATGATGTAGGCAGTGGGCTGGATATTGGGAGGAGTTATGCAAGTATTAAAATGCCTTAATGGTCTGGAGGAGTGAACATTACTAAGCAGGCTGCTCTAGGTGGCATGAAGTACTGAGCCTCTATGATTGAAAGAACTAAAATCCAATGAATGAAAGGGGCATAGATAGCATTGCCCAAATATGGCCACTTGATGGGTGGATGTCAGTCTGGGAGTGGGCATTCTTGGGCAGGCTGTATCTGCATTCAGACCATCCTATGTAACACTGACATGTGATGCTCAGCCTCCATGATTGAAAGAAATAAAATCCAATGAATGAAAGGGGTGAGGCAGGGACAGTAAAGCTGAGAAGGAAGGGGCTAGATAATGCTGGGTAACCTCCAGTCAGGAAATGAGATGGGCTCTATTTGACTTGCTGCAGCTTCTAATGCACACTGTGAGAAGCTCACAGTGTGCAATAAGGGATTCCATAGAGATGAATATGAAGGACATCACAAGTTGCAGCACTTCAGCACTGTTCTGCTAGAAACTTTTTAGGACAGGTCAGTTTCACTTTAAAGCACAATAAAATCTAGAGGTCGTCACGATCCAATGAAGACAAATATATGCAACACCCACATTTGGAGATTACACAACTGATTTTATTAAAACTCCTACACACAGAGGCAGGGAAAGGGTTACAGTCCTCCTCCCCTGAAATTACTCTTCAAACCTTCCATTATACAGAAACTACCAAGAGGAGAGACAAGACCGAGTCATTCCAATCTCCTCCGATTCCTGTACAAGAATACTTGTTATATTTGCATGTCTGGTGGCAACTCCAGCATTCCTTCTTTTCAGGAGCTACAACTGCTGTTGGCATCCAACACTTCTGGGTGTGTAGTTATAGCTGGTCAACTACTATGCACTGTGGGTACATCTGCCAACCGCTACCTCACTACAGTCCCCTATAGGTCAGGGGTCTCCAAACTGCCTTTATCTGGCCCTTGGGACACTCTTCCTTCCTCTGACATCAACAACGTGGTATTCGTCTCCCCGACACCAATAATGGAGCATAAATTCTTCCTGTGACACCAAAGATGGGGCACTGTTCCTTCCTCTGACAACAATGATGGGGCACTATCCCTCCCACTGACACCAATGATGGGTCACTATCCGTCCCACGGACACCAACGATGGGGCACCATTCCTCCCACTGACACCAATGATGGGTCACTATCCGTCCCACGGACACCAACGATGGGGCACCATTCCTCCCACTGACACCAATGATGGGGCACTATTCCTCCCACATATATGGGGCACTATTCCTCCCACTGACACCAATGAAGGGGTCACTATCCCTCCCACTGACAACAATGATGGGTCACTATCCGTCCCACGGACACAAACGATGGGGCACCATTCCACCCAATGACCGCAATAATGGGGCACTATTCTTCCCACTGACAGCAATGATGGGCCATTATTCCTCATACCAATGACCACAGGGGTGCTATGCACTTCTACTCTCACTGACCACCAAGCCTAAGGTATTATCTACTTCCAGTGTCCACAGTCTGACCCCCCCCCCCCCCCAACTCCCAACGTCTCAGGAGCAGTAAACTTAACCTTTGTCTAGAAAGTTTGGAGACACCTGCTCTAGGTCAGCGGTTCTCAACCTCCAGGCTGTGGCCTCCCTCCTACTGGGCTTCCAGCCAGCTGCAGATCTCCTGACCTACCACAGTATCTCCCAGCTCCCATAATGCCCCCAACCTACAATAATTGCCTGCAATGTCCCTCAATCCCCCATAGTGCCCCCAGGCCCCCTAAGAGCCCTCAGCTTCCACACTAACCCCCAACCTCCCACAGTGCCACCCAGCCTGTTGTAGAGCCCCCCCCCCCCCCCTTCCCGAGTGCCCCAACTTCCAACAGTGTCCCCTAGCCCCCAAAGGGTCCTCCGGTCTCCAAACCTCATCCCCTACAGGGCCACCAAGCCTGCTGCACAGTCTTCTATTCCCTCCAGAACCTCCACGTGCCCCTCAGTGAGGCCCAAACTCATGCAGAGCCTTTCAGCATTTGAATACTTTTTTTTGTCTACAAATGAAAAATATGTAACAGATATCAGACAATATGACATGTAATGGACAAATGCAGCTCATATAGGTTACAGAAAAATGGCAACCAATCGCACACAGGACGCTGACTCACCGTGACCAAAACCAAACCAGCAATGGAAGATGCTTTCAGCTCTACTCTCCACCCGCAGCAGATGTTCCTCAGATGCATTTCGCCCCCTAGTTAGTTGAGGCCCACTAGGGCGTGAAGCTCGTCTGAGTGACCTGGTCACAGTGCGGCACCATGTGTGCAACATTTTTCATTCCCATACTTTTACTGTGGAAGATAAACTTTTTTTTTTTTTTTTTTTTAACTGTTGGGACATGGAAGGTTATGTAAGAATTTACTGGGCCCTGGTCTTAAAAAAGAACCACTGCTCTAGGTACATAGCATCCCCCGGCGAAAGCCACTGCGCACAGCAAGAAACACCGCATCCGACACATCCCGAAGCGTGAAAATCCAGGGGCAGACGTTTCTCCAGAAAAGCGTGAAGACTGGAGTCATATCCTGCTAGACAGGTGAGTATACCTTATATTGGTTTCATGTTCTTGCTCCCAATATACACTATATTACCAAAAATATTGGGACACCTGCCTTTACATGCACATGAGCTTTAATGGCATCCCAGTCTTAATCCGTAGGGTTCAATAGTGAGTTGGCCCACCCTTTGCCGCTATAACAGCTTCAACTCTTTTGGGAAGGCTGCCCACAATGCAAGGTCCATAAAGACATGTATGAGCGAGTTTTGGGGTGGAGAAAGTTGACTGGCCTGCACAAAGTCCTTACCTCAACCCGATAGAACACCTTTGGGATGAATTAGAGTGGAGACTGCAAGCCAGGACTTCTCATCCAACAACAGTGCCTGACCTCACAAATGCGCTTCTGGAAGAATGGTCAAACATTCCCATAGACACACTCCTAAACCTTGTGGTCAGCCTTCCCAGAAGAGTTGAAACTGTTAAAGCTGCAAAGGGTGGGTCACCTCAATATTGAACTCTACGGACCAAGACTAGGATGCTATTAAAACTCATTGGAGTGTAAAGGCAGGTGTCCCAATACTTTTGGTAATATAGTGTAAATAATGACTGGGAGCTGTTGGTGATAACTTGGTCACTGAGCGTGCTCCCAGCACAAAACAGCTCCATCCGTTGTGTGTATACATATGGCAGTGTGGCGTTAAAGCTCACTGCCACATTATCACATATGCATACTACCATGGCAGCAGGCTAAAGTCCAATTCTAGGATTAATTCCACAAGCCACAGCCTGCTTACATTACCCTCTATGCACAGCTCCCCACTTCCATCTTTATCCCAAATAATTATCCAAATACCTTAAAAACTACACAGAAAGTAGCAGTTATGTGGCCAGCATTCCTATGTGGGTGGGTCTGAACAGCACTTGTACATCCTCTTGTTTGGACATGTAGCACTGTCTCAGAATTACATTTCTGTACTCAATGCTGAGAGATTGCTATCAATCAATGAGCGTGCTGTGTCTGGGCTGACATCATTCATCTACTCACTGCTTGAGCGAACACCCACGATATGCCTGGGAACCACAGTGACCTACCTCCTGATGTCTGTAGGACTATAGGAGGTCCACAGAACTCTGTAGACCTACAGGAAGTGTGACAATGATAGACAAGGCCAAGAGTTTGGCCCATTTCACATGGGTGATCCAATCAGGTCCTCAAGTCAGTTTTTTTTAGACTGACCTGATCGGAAGGTCCATGCATTCCTATGGACAGGCGGGTGTTCATGGACTTGTGTCTGCCTCCGGGTATGACTTGGTAATATATAAAAAAAAAAAAAAACACAACAGAAAGGTGATCCATCTTCTGTCTAGGTGAATTGGATCAAGGGGCAGTCAGGTGTAAACAGGCAGTGGAGTCCGTTTACTCCCAGCAACCGATAGAGCGGAGTGGGCTGTGTCCATGTCCGCTCTGCAGAAAGTGATCGGACTCGGCCCTGTCATTAACCCACTCTGCTCTGCAGGGGATCAGTGGATGGATCCCCTGCCATTCTTATCATAATGGAGTCCTCTCCGTGTGAAAGGGGCCTAAAGGTTGAAGTGAGATGGCAGGAGTGGAGATATCAATAAGGCTAGGTTCACCTTTCACCATGCAGGAGAGCGCCAGTGTTGGCTCTGGTAGGGAGCAGTGCAACATGCATTTCAGCGCACCTTACTACATACTTTTTTTTAAATTTCTGTTTATTGATTTTCATATAAGGTTTTGTCACCTTGATTTGAAGGGTCATATAGCGACACTTCATTAAGGTCTTCGCACAGCAGCCGTGCCTTGTGCTGTGCCACCCAAACATGCTGCACAAAAAGTAGACATGCTGCATTTTTCCCGCACCGCATCACTTATCACATCAGCATTGTGGTGCAAACGGGGCACATAGAAAATAATTATTTTTTATGTGTTCTAACCAGGACCCGCATTTATCCAGTGTGCCAAACACAGGTCACCTCAGATAGTGTGGACCAGTGCAGATGCATGCAGTCAGTTACAGTGACATACCTGCACCCCTATCTTCTATGTATGTTCCACACCCCAAGCAGAAGAACAAGGATCAGCAGGAAAAAATAATAATAAAAAATAAAAAAACACTTTAGTCCTGAACCTGGTCCAGTAATGATAAAAAGTCAAGTGTTCCCTGGTTCCAGCACTGCAGCCACACAGATGGCCATGAGAGAGAAAGCTATGCCCAGCACAGATGGACGTCCTATGGCACTCATAACAAATGTTAGGAACAATATAGCGCTTAGGGCCAGGTTAGTGAAAGAAGGTAATGATCTGTAATCTCTGCATTACTCACCGAGGACCAGGGACAGGTAGGTGACAGCGGAGAGCAGTAGTGGAAGTAGAAGAGGATCCATTGGTGACAGATCTTCAATAACTGAGCCGGCGGGTGCAGCTGCTGAGAAAGGAGAAGAGCTATTAGGTATGACTTTATTACAGGTACATGTAATACAAATAAGAACTAAATGACAGTTGGCCATCACTCATCTAAGGAACAGAAGGTTACATCAACATCCACCACACCCAGCCAGACCAGTTTGTGTATATCTGCACTGGGTGACACAAGGCTCTCTGATTCTTGTAGAACTACAAAGCTCAGCTTTCTATTCTTCCATGCCTCCAGTCGATCCGCTACATGCCACAGAGTAAAGCCTCATACACACGGTGCGACGGTCATATGAAAACGGTCATACAACAGCTTGTTGTACGATCATCATCCGACCGTTAGTATGCGCGATTACAAAAGCCGATGTACAACGGTCGAACAACAGAAGTTGGATGAGCAGACTAGAAAACTTTGGTTGTACAACCGTTGTATCGTGTGTACAGAGAAGTTGGTCCAACAAGTTGTATATGCAAAACACGCATGCTCAGAAGTCAGAAAATGCCCGGAAGTGTCCGTTCTGGGAAACCTACGTTCCTAATTGACAAATCACATTCACCTGAACCTCCTCTTTATACGCTCGTAACACGTCACTATGATAGGCTTGGTCGTACGATCGCTTAGGTGTATGTCAGTACGCAAGGCACAACAGCCAACATTCGATTTTGGACAGCCGGTCGTACGACCATCGCAATGAATGTAGCTATTCTGTTCCCACGGAGAACCAGAGGGTAATCATTCTGATTCAGGGCCAGATTCTTCACAGAACTGTACTGGAACGCAGGAAAAAGCATAAAAAAAGCAGTGAGGAAAAAAAAAACCAAGGAAAAAAAAAAGCATCTGAAATGCATCCAGAAACGCATCAAAAAAGCGCATGCAGAAAAGCATCCGGAAAAGATCTGGGAGGACTTTTTTGTGGTGTGAACTGGTCTCTTTGCAAAGAAAAATGTTATTCTTTAACTACCAGAAAGTGGAGTTCCAGTTGTTTTTCAGTTTATTAATCAATCAAATTGTAGCTGCTGACCTTTAATAAACAGCCACTTACCTGTCACCCGGTCCAATGATATGGCCGCTGAAGCGTTGCTCCACTCCCCCTTCTCTCCGCGGTGCCGTCATAGCAAATGTGGGCACCCGGTCATGACAGCTTGCGGCTTCACGGATGGGCGCGCACTGCGCTCTCCTAGTGGCCAGGCAGGGAGGGAGGGGCCGCCTAAGGGGAGAGGAGGAGTCACCTAGGCGGCCAAGGAGCGGAAGAAGGAAGTGGGACAGGAAGTACCTGTCAATACCAGGTAGCCCCCCCCCCAAAAAAAATGACATGTCAAATGTGGCATGTAAGGGGACGAGGAGTGCTTAAAGCGGAGTTCCACTTTTGGGTGGAACTCCGGCTTTGATACCGAACACTTTCACCCCCTTCCTGCCCAGGTCAATATTCAGCTTTCAATGCTGTCACACTTTGAATGACAATTGTACTGTCATGCCACACTGTACCCAAATGACATTTTGTATCATTTTCTTCACACAAACAGAGCTTTCTTTTGGTGGTATTTAATCACCACTGTGTTTTTTATTTTTTGCTAAAAAAACAAAACAAAAAAAAAAGACAGAAATGCAAAAAAAAAAGTTTTTCTTAGTTTCTGTCAGAAAATTTTGTAAATAAGTAATTTTTCTCCTTCACTGATGGGCACTGATGAGGCTACACTGATGGGCACTGATAGGCGGCACTGAAAGGCAGCACAGATTGGCCTCACTGATGGGCACAGAGTGGCATCACTGATGGACACTGTTGGGGCAGCACTGTAAATAGGGAACTAATAATCACCGCTGATCGGCTCCCCTCTCCCCACACTCTGTCAGTGTGAGGCGAGGAGAGCCGATAAATGACATCTCCTTGTTTACATGTGATTGGCTGTGATTGGACTCAGCCGATCACACGGGTAAAGAGCCACAGTCGCGGCAAATGGGGTTGCGCCGTGTCCCAGGGATATGGCACGCCTGCAATCGCCGCACACCCTGTGGGCGTGCGATCGCCGGGAGACTGGATGCCGTCACATGACGGCGTCCCAGAAACCGAGCCACCCCACTTGGCCACCATTTGTCTATATGACGGGTGGGAGGCGGCTAAAGAATAATTCCAGGTATGGATATTTTATTTTTGGTATATAAATACACCATACCTGGCTGACGCACCACTACTCCGGGGATCTCCACTAGCTTCTGGGTCCCGTGCTCAGCCGTCAGCCTGCTGCATTGTGAACACCGGAGGCTGACTGTTCAGCACAGATGCCGTTCAGAAAATGCTTTGCATTGCTCATGCAGAGTGTCAATCTCCTGTGTTCAGAATGCAGCAGGGAAGCCACTCAGCACGAGGCCTGAAAGCTACTGGAGATCACCAGAGTAGCAGTGTCTACTTCAGCTGTAGACTGCATTGGCCAAGTATGGTGTATACATAGTTACATTGGTCCAACCTATGTATAAAATATCAATACCTGGGATTCTTCCATAAAGTGGAGCTCCATCCAATAGGGGGAGCGTCGCTTGTTCGCTCCCTCCACTGCCACATTAGATATTTTTGGGGAGTACCTGGTTATGACAGATACCCACTCCCACTTCTGAATATCTCAGAGTATGTCCGGCCCCTCCTTCCAGGACACAAACGGGTACCAGAAGACGGTGGGACCATTCAGAAAATGCAACGCGATTGGTGCATGCGCAGCAGGAAACCGGCTGTGAAGGTTTCCCTTAGTGAAGATGGCGACGCCTACGCCCAAAGCGGATTGAAGAATCTGCTGGGGTGCCGATATCACTGGATTCCAGGACAGGTAAATTTCCTATTATTAAAATGTCAGCAGCTACAGTATTTGTAGCTGCTAGAGCTGTACGATTAATCGTAATAAAATTGCGATCTCGATTCACCCCCCGCGATCTCCATCAGGCATTATTGTGATTTTCAGTGCAGTTAATGAGTCCGACTTGCGGGGCGACGCAGCACAACTTGACTGTAATAGAAGTCAATGCAAGTCGCCTGAAGTCTCCCCAGGAATCTTTTTCTAAGTCAGAGAGTGTTGGGTCTCTCCTATCTGGGCAGACTGCCAAGTCTGAGATCATTGCTGATAAAAGAAGCAAAGAAATACAATGTTTCTAGTTATCAAAGGCATGAACTCCCTGTATAGAAGAGTTCAGTTTAACCATTTAAAGACTAAATCTTTTCTGACATTTGTTGCTTACAAGTAAAAATCCAGTATTTTCTGCTAGAAAATTACTTAGAACCCCCAAACAGTATATATTTTTTTTAAGCAGACACTAGAGAATAATATGGCAGTTGTTGCAATATTTTATGTCACACAGTATTTGCGCAGTGGTATTTCAAACACAATTTTTTGGGAAAAAAATACACTTTTGGAAAAAAAAAAGCGCTTTTTGCCCATTTTTTTTGTATATGTAAGCTGTTACACCGTGAGAATCGTGAGAAAATCTTTATTCTAAGCAAAAAAATTGTGATTCCCATTTTGGCCAGAAACGAGCAGCTCTAATAGTTGCGAACTTTAATTTTTTTTCCCCAGACTGGAACTCCTCTTTAAGGATTATGTGGCATTCACTTCAAGCAGAAATATGGGCAAAACTTTTTTTTTTTTACTAGTAATGGCGGCGATCTGCGATTTTTATCGGGACTGTGATATTGCGGCGGACATGCCGGAAATTTTTGATGCTTTTTTTGAGACCAATGACATTTATCAGAAATTTAAATATCCACTGATTACTGTATAAATGGCATTGGCAATGAAGGGGTTAACCTGCAGAGGGAGATCTAGGGGTTAACTGTGTGCCCTAGGCATGTTCTGTGAAGGGGCTGGGCTACCAGGGGCATAAGAGATCTAAGTCAGTGGTTTTCAACTGCTGTCCTCGGGACCCATCAACAGGCCAGCAGATGCCACCCTAGACCACCAGGGAATGAGCCCCTTTATATACATATGCCCACCAGTGCCCCTATCAGTGTGTAAAAGTGCCCCTATCAGTGCCCACCAGTGCCCACCTATCAGTGCCCAGTACCGCCTATGAGTGCCAATCAGTGCCGCACATCAGTGCCCGTCAGTGCCGCACATCAGTGTCCGTCAGTGCCGCACATCAGTGCCCGTCAGTGCCGCACATCAGTGCCCGTCAGTGCCGCACATCAGTGCCCGTCAGTGCCGCACATCAGTGCCGCATATAAGTGCCACCTCATCAGTGCTACCTCATCATTGCCAATCAGTACTGCCAGATCAGTGCCCGTCAGTGTAGTCTCATCAGTGCCCATCAGTGATGGAGAAAATGTCCTTATTTACAAAGTTTTGTGACAGAAATAGAGAATTTTTTTTTTTTCAAAATTTTCGGCCTTTTTTTGTTTATAGCGCAAAAAATAAAAACCGCAGAGGTGATCAAATACCACCAAAAGAAAGCTCTATTTGTGGGAACAAAATGATAAAAACTTTTGTTTGGGTAGTGTTGCACAACTGCGCAATTCTCATTCAAAACGCAACAGCACTGAAAGCTGAAAATTGGTCTGGTAGGAAAGTGTTCTAAGTGCATAGTATTGAAGTGGTTAAAGAGATTCTAAAGGCAGAAGGTTTTTCTAAAAAAACCCTTCTGTGTGTAGCAGCCCCCCACCCCAGCCAACCAAATATGTCTCTGAACCCCATCTCGATCCAGTAATGTTGCATGAGAGACTTGGGCTGTCCGGGACCCTCACTCGTGATTGGCTGAGACACAGCAGTGGGCACCATTGGCTGCTATCAAAGTCAGTAAGTCAATGAGGAGAGAGGGGGCGGGGCCAATTCACAGCTCCGTGTCTGAATGAACACACAGAGCAGCGGCTCGGGTGCCCCCATAGCAAGCTGCTTGCCGTGGCGGCACTCGGCAGGAGGGAGGGACCAGGAGCACCTGTGATGTGCAAATCCGCTGCACAGAGGAGGTAAGTATAACGTGTTTGCTAAAAAACAAGACTTTAATATCACTTTAACCTTTAAATCAGGGGTAGGGAATCTCCAAGTGTTGTAGAACTACATTTCCCATGAGGCATTGCAAGGCTGATGGATACAATTACTCCCAGAAGCATGCTGGGAAATGTAGTTCTACAACAGCTGGAGAGCCGCAGGTTCCCTACCCCTGCTTTAAATCAATGGGTTTAGTTTAACCTTGAAGGCAAAACAATAACTGCGTACAACTTGCCAGTTTAAAGAAATCAATCATTCTTTTCCACTTCTTTGCTGTACATAGGAGTTTGATAAGCTTATGTAAATTATCTTATCGCTCAGTACTAAGGCTTTAGAACATGTGACTCTAAGTACAGCTTGTATACTGTGTATGTATGTATGTATGTATGTATGTATGTATGTATGTATGTATGTATGTATGTATGTATGTATATATATAGAAACTTTTTGAAGGCCCTGTATACAGTATATTATAAAAAAAAGTATTGGGGCGCCTGCCTTTACATGCAGATAAACATTAATTGGCATCCCAGTCTTAGTCCGTAGGGTTCAATATTGAGTTGGCCCACCCTTTTCAGCTATAACAGCTTCACCTCTTCTGGGAAGGCTGTCCACAAGGTTTAGGAGGGTCTATGGGAATGTTTGACCATTCTTCCAGAAGCACATTTGTGAGGTCAGGCACTGATGTTAGACGAGAAGGCCTGGCTTGCAGTCTATGCCCTAATTCACCCCAGAGGTGATCTATCTGGTTGAGGTCAGGACTCTGTGCAGGACAGTCAATTCCTCCACCTCAAACTCACTCATCCATGTCTTTATGGACCTTGCTTTGTGCACTGTGCGCAGTCATGTTGGAACAAGGAAGGGGCCATCCTCAAATTGTTCCCACAAAGTTGGGAGCATGAAATTGTCCAAAATGTTTTGATATGCTGACGCCTTAAGAGTTCCCTTCACTGGAACTAAGGGGCCAAGCCCAACCCCTGGAAAACAACCCCACACCATAATTTCCCCTGCACCAAAAGATTTGGACCAGTGCACAAAGCAAGGTCCAGAATGACATGGATGAGTTTGGGGTGGAGGAACTTGACTGTCCTGCACAGAGTCCTGACCTCGACCCGATAGATCACCTTTGGGATGAATTAGAGCGGAGACTGCAAGCCAGGCCTTCTCATCCAACATCAGTGCCTGACCTCACAAATGCGCTTCTGGAAGAATAGTCAAACATGTAAAAAGAAGCAGGCATATTTTCCCACTATGATTGCTTCCAGCAGCACTGTACAGCGACTGATAAATTTCCACCGAGAGGGGACAACTAAAATACAATCATCTCAGAATGGCTGAAAACAACAGAATGGAAATGTAAATACTAACCATGGATATTGTTGACTTTGATATATCTGAACAGGCAAATATTAGATATTCATTCAGGCAGCGCCTACAGAATGGAAAATTTGCCCTTTTTTCACGTATTCATCGAAAATATGAACAGATACTTTGGATAAAGTAAGTAGACCCAGGGGAGGGCTGGCAGCCTTAGGCCTGGGGGGCAAATCCAGTCAAGTGGCCCATTGAACCATCGTATCAGCTCACTATCCATGCCCACCTGGTTTTATAACGGATATTGATGTTATGAAGCAAGGCAAATATGATACAAGGTGGTAACATAATTTAATGTTAATAGCAACAAAGGGGGTTTAACAAAAATAATGCATCAATGCAGCTCATCAATGCCCACCAATGCAGCCTCACCAGTGCCCATCAATGCAGCCTCACCAGTGCCCATCAATGCAGCCTCACCAGTGCTCATCAGTGCAGCCTCATCAGTGCCCATCAATGCAGCCTCATCAGTGCCCACCAATGCAACCTACCAGTGCCCATCAATGCAGCCTCATCAGTGCCTATCAGCTTAGCCTCATCAGCGCCCATCAATGCAGCCTCACCAGTGCCTATCAAATGCAACCTGATCAGTGTAAGTTAGGGTGGCCTGGGGGGCAATTGCCACCCTGCCCCCCGGCCCAGCTCTCCCCCGAGTAGACCCTTAAACAGAAATGACTCCATGTTGGCGTCTTGCATAACTGCCCACCAGTCTAAAATTTCTGACCACTCCACCGAGAAAAATTCCTTCAATCGCAAGGCGTTAGTAACTTTCCTTGCATGAACTGCCAAACTTAACCCCACCAACACCACCACATTTCAATGGGTTTCAGATCAGAACTTCAGGTAGGGCAGATTGTAACTTTTTTGCCATTTCTTCATGTATTTGCTAGTGTGCTTCAAATCATTATCATGGTAAAAGATCCATTTCCAGTTCAACTTCAACAGTCGGGCAGATGGCCTCACTTTGTCATCAATCAAACTTTGATGTGACCTTGGACTCGGAACTCTCCTTTCAGCCCCACATCCAATCACTGTCCAATTCATGGCACCTCAGCCTCCCCAACATCTCCAAAATACTCCCCTTCCTAACCAACGACACAACAAAACTTCTAATTCACCCCCTGGTCATCTCTCGCCTCGGCTACTGCAACTGCCTTCTCGTTGGCCTACCTTTAAATAGACTATCCCCCCTTCAGTCCATCATGAATGCCACTGCCAGACTCATCCATCTTACCAACCGATCAGCGTCTGCTACCCCAATCCACCTAACTCAACCAACAAACTACTAACAATAACAAATTACAAAGCCATCACAACTCAGCCCCAAGCTACAACACCAACCGGGTCTCAAAATCCCAATCTAATCATTCCCGTCATTCCTCCCAGAACCTCCTGCTCTCTAGCTCCCTTTGTCACTTCCTTCCATGCTCACCTCCAGGATTTCTCTAGAGCCTCTCCCATCCTCTGGAATGCTCTACCCCAATCTGTCCGACTATCTCCTAATTTATCCATGTTTAGGCGATCCCTGAAAACCCTTCACTTTAACCACTTCAGCCCCAGAAAGGATTTACCCCCTTAATGACCAGGCAATTTTTTGCAATATGGCATTGCGTCACTTTAACTGACAATTGCGCGGTCGTGCGACCTTGTACCCAAATAAAATTGATGGCCTTTTTTTCTCACAAATAGAGCTTTCTTTTGGTGGTATTTGATCACCTCTGCGGTTTTTATTTTTTGCACAATAAAAAAAGAGCAACAATTTTAAAAAATATATATTTTTTACTTTCTGCTATACAACATTCCCAATAAAAAAAAATTTAAAATCTAATTTCTACATCAATTTAGGCCAATATATATATATTTTTGGTAAAAAAAAAATCCCAATAAGCGTATATCGATTGGTTTGTGCAAAAGTCATAGCGTCCGAAAACTATGGGATAGATTTATGGACTTTTTATTTTTTTCATTGTTTGTACTAGTAATGGCGGCGATCAGCGATTTTTAGCAAAACTGCGACATTTCGGTGGACAAATTGGACACCAAGTGACACTTTTTGGGGACCAGAGACACCAATACAGTGATCAGTGCTACAGAGATACTCATCATTATGACTGGCCTGTCTTTCTGACCATTCCTCCCCCGATTTCATGTGTTCCTTATCAGTCCCTAATTGGGACTGATATCTCTGATCCCAAGAGGAGGGATCTAATGCCCCGTACACACGATCCGAAAATCGGACAACAGATCGTCCATTTTTTTTTGCATGCTAATCTCAGATCGAATCGGAAGAATATACTAAAGTCACGAATATTCTCGTAAGACAGAATAAAAAATCAGAAGTGATGTGATGTGTTGTAGTGTATTTGTATTGCATTGTCGGACGACAACTGTACTGATTAAACGAAAATCGTACGATCGGGCACCATGCGATCAAAATTTTCATGCTTGTCCGATCGAATATTATCTGATGAACTGTCATGATTGACTCTCATAAGCTGTGTACTAACGATCCGATTATCGTACGATCGCATCGTATGCGGTATTTTTCGTCCGATTTTCGGATCTTGTGTACGGGCCAATAGTCTGTACAGGATGGCAGTATTATCCCTAATTTTCACATCACGTTGGTTAACCATACTGAGAGAAGGAGTACTGGATGCTGGCACTCTTGTGATATATTGCTGCTGGGCGCACATTTGGCCACCCGTTGGTGAGTCTTTTCATATATGGGGAATCCCCCATTTCTTCTCACGAGGTGTGGTGATGGTTGACTACGAGGATAATATTACTCCATCTATTGATGCACTTTTACATGGATGCACAAGATTAGCATCTGTTACGTGTGAACTTGGACATTTCGATCCATTTACTAATAGTGGCTGCTGCATCTCGATTTCCTAATACACTGATACCATCCAATTGGGTTTATTCCTGGCTGGAGTGTTGTGCAGTTCGGTTACATATTCTGTGTACTGTATGGTTATTCCTAGAGCACTGATATCTCGCTCTACAACCTTCAATTTAGTTTGCAGTGCTTGGATACATCTACCTTTTAAACCTTGTATATTGCGCACGCTTCCAGCTACTACAGCAGTAATGTGTGTAAACCGCACAGGTAGGCTGTCAGGTGGATGCGATTAGCTGTACAACCGTTCGGCCGCTTACATGCATTTCCATGCGGCTACCCCCACCATGTCCAGACCACAAAAGTGACCTGGACAATGACAAACTGGTGTTCCCGCTGCTGTTCAGTGAATGGAAATCCCATAGAGCATCCATCTTATGTGACATTTCTCCTGCCTTTACTTCATCCTGAGTACAGGGGACCATTGTTCTCTATGCCGCCATACTATACAATACACCTTTGACCAATCTCTGCCTCAATCTTCACTTACACGGTGCCTGTAAATAGCGCTTTAAAACAGATCTCTGTGCACACAGCCTAGAGATGGACAGACATTATTAAAGGAGAAATATAGCCAAAGCTTGATTGGTTGTACTTCTCCTGTGGGTCAAAGTAGTGCAGTCAGTTCTGCACTCCTGTGACCCGTTTTCAGCAGACAGTGGGCTAAAGTCCGCTGACATCACAGATCCGGTCCAGGCAGGGGCAAGATCGTGACACCGGAGTCAGGATCTGCCCACATGCCTGGACCGGCACCCGGCTCAGCCTCACCAGTGAGCGAGGGGGGTTTATAGCAGAGAGCTGTGAGAACCGAGTGATCAACGGTGTTTGGTCGCTCGGTTCTCAGTGTTAGAGGCGCCAGGGGCCCGATGCAGGACCGAAGCTGCATCCACCTAGGTGGATTTATTTTTATTTTTTGTTATCAAAAGGTCAGATAAAGCCTAAGTTTGGACTGTTAATATATTTACTCATGCAGTGGGGTCAGCAATGTGAACATGCTGACCAATAAGTGCATTTGAAGCTTCTTTTTCTGGTCAAGCATCCCAGAATAAAGATGCACTCATTCCTGGCCTGCGTATTACGGTGCATACCATAAACAGACAATGCCTGGACATATTCCCTGTCGGAGGTAAGTAGATGGTGCACTGGCTAGTGGTGTCTTTATTACACCCAACCACAGCATGAGATAAAGATGTATAGCAGGCAGTTCGTCATCAGAATATAGTAGTCTTTATTGATGCAGGTAACGTACAGAGAAATACAGAGGCTTACGCGTTTCAGCCCACGGCCTTAGTCATAGCCATAACTCATCTCTACCCCCACCTTGTCTCAGCAAAAGATAGGAGTATAGAAATGTTCCACCAGTTCCTGTGCTCCTCAATTTCAGTAGGCGGCAGCAGAGAGGACAGAACTCCTCATACAGACCCTGCACCCCTTGATTATGCCTCTCTTTGTCTCAGCAATCAGCAGACTCCAGCCCTCCTCTGGTCCTCCTCCAGACCCTACACTTTCTGCTTCCCAGCTTGGCCCCCAGCTTCTTCCCGGCAGCAGCACAAGTTAAGGAGAGTTGCACTATGATATAAGGGAGGGTGGGGGACCTATGACTTCTGATGGTGGGGGTGCTCTTGACATTTAATGTAAAGGGGGGGGGGATGCTTTGGATATCTGGTCTTACAGATACTACTGGCCAATTCAGGTCAACTGTAATGCTGATGTGCCCCACGATGAATTGGAGGTTGGCTCCCCTGGTCAAGACCTGATGTGACTACAGCTCCTAATGTGTCCTGCCCGCTTGCTGCTCCTGTATATTCCTTCTGGTCAGGCTGTCGCTCTGCATTTTCTATTCCCAGAAGGTCTATCGAAGCGCCAACACTTCACTATACAGGAGCTCTGCCATCCGTGTCGGCTGTGCACAGAACAGATGGGAAGCTGTAGTCACCTTCCAGGAGGGTGGGAAGGAACGCACCTGCCAGGTATAACTTACAGCCAGGTAAACAGATCCCTTCAACACCAACGTTCTCTACATGGCTGCTAATTACTCCTATTAATATCTCAAAGGGGTGAGCATTGATGGATACCCTAGTACGGGGGGGGGGGGGGGGG
>BLSH010416544.1:489029-504906 GCA_018402905.1 Glandirana rugosa
GGGTGGAAACGACGGTGCTCGGAGGTGGGTAGGTGGGTAGGGGGCAGAGACAAGGGAAGTGCTCAAAGGTGGGTAGGGGCGGAGACAAGGGACGGTGCTCGGGGGTGGGTAGGGGGTGGAGACAAGGGACGATGCTCAGAGGTGGGTAGGGGACGGAGACTAGGGACGGTGCTCGGAGGTGGAGACAAGGGACAGTGCTCGGAGATGGGTAGGGGGTGGAGACAAGGGACGATGCTCGGAGGTGGGTAGGGGCGGAGACAAGGGACGGTGCTCGGAGGTGGGTAGGGGGCGGAGGCAAGGGGTGACCAGGAATAGGGGAGTACTTGCACCTATTCTCTGAGAAACAAAGCCCTGCAGCCAGGGCCTCAACATTCACCCAAACTCTAGAGTCTAACGTTTAATCTGATTCTGGTAAAGTGAAGCTGTCATAGATCTTGGTGGCTGGAAGTGATCATAGATTGAGAAATGTATGAGCAGACCGTTCAGTGGATCCTAATATATGGGCGGCTGAAGATCTATGCAATCTCCGCAGAGATCGGTATTTATGTAAGAAGACAGTTCATGATTTTTTAATGACTACGAATTTGAATTAAATGTTCTTTTAATGTCTGCCTGGAATTCAGCTTTAATAAACACTGTAACTATTTTTACTTTGGTCCCATGGTGATTACAGCGGAACTTCATTCTCTCAATCAACAATAACTATTAAACTATTTAACTGTAATCCTCATGCTGCTAGCCTTAGTAAATACAGTATCTCACAAAAGTAAGTACACCCCTCACATTTTTGTAAATATTTTATTCTATCTTTTCATGTGACAACACTGAAGAAATGACACTTTGCTACAATGTAAAGTAGTGAGTGTACAGCTTGTATAACAGTGTAAATTTGCTGTCCCCTCAAAATAACTCAACACACAGCCATTAATGTCTAAACCGCTGGCAACAAAAGTGAGTACACCCCTAAGTGAAAATGTCCAAAGTGGGCCAAAGTGTCAATATTTTGTGTGCCCAACATTATTTTCCAGCACTGCCTTAACCCTCTTGGGCATGGAGTTCACCAGAGCTTCACAGGTTGCCAGTGAAGTCCTCTTCCACTCCTCCATGACAACATCACGGAGCTGTGGATGTTAGAGACCTTGCACTCCTCCACCTTCCATTTGAGGATGCCCCACAGATGCTCAATAGGGTTTAGGTCTGGAGACATACTTGGCCAGTCCATCACCTTTACCCTCAGCTTCTTTAGCAAGGCAGTGGTTGACTTGGAGGTGCATTTGGGGTCGTTATCATGTTGGAATACTGCCCTGCGTCCCAGTCTCCGAAGGGAGGGGATAATGCTTTGCTTCAGTATATCACAGTGCATGTTGGCATTCATGGTGCCCTCAATGAACTGTAGCTCCCCAGTGCCGGCAGCACTCATGCAGCCCCAGACCATGACACTCCCACCAACATGCTTGACTGTAGGCAAGACACACTTGTCTTTGTATTCCTCACCTGGTTGACGCCACACACGCTTGACACCATCTGAACCAAATAAGTTTATCTTGGTCTCATCAGACCACAGGACATGGTTCCAGTAATCCATGTCCTTAGTCTGCTTGTCTTCATTAAACTATTTGCAGGCTTTCTTATGCATCGTCTTTAGAAGAGGCTTTCTTCTGGGACGACAGCCATGCAGACCAATTTGATGCAGTGTGCAGTGTATGGTCTGAGCACTGACAGGCTGACCCCCCACCCTTTCAACCTCTGCAGCAATGCTGGCAGCACTCATACGTCTATTTCCCAAAGACAACCTCTGGATATGACGCTGTGCATGTGCACTCAACTTCTTTGGTCGACCATGGCGAGGCCTGTTCTGAGTGGAATCTGTCCTGTTAACCCACTGTATAGTCTTGGCCACCGTGCTGCAGCTCAGTTTTAGGGTCTTGGCAATCTTCTTATAGCCTAGGCTATTATACATATTATGTAGAGAATCAATTCTTTTTTTCAGATCCTCAAAGAGTTCTTTGCCATGAGATGCCATATTGAACTTCCAGTGACCAGTATGAGAGAGTGAGAGCGATAACACCAAATTTAACACACCTGCTCCCCATTCACACCTGAGACTTTGTAACACTAATGAGTCACATGACACGGGGAGGGGAAATGGCTTATTGGGCCCAATTTGGACATTTTCACTTAGGGGTGTACTCACTTTTGTTGCCAGTGGTTTAGACATTAATGTCTGTGTGTTGAGTTATTTTGAGGGGACAGCAAATTTACACTGTTATACAAGCTGTACACTCACTACTTTACATTGTAGCAAAGTGTCATTTCTTCAGTGTTGTCACATTAAAAGATATAATCAATTATTTACAAAAATGTGAGGGGTGTACTCACTTTTGTGAGATACTGTAAATGAAGGGGGCTCGTTGGCACTTGTAACCCAACACAGCGGCAGGAGGAGTTGAGTAAAAATGATATCCTCTGTTGGATTCAGAGGGCAGTTCCCTTATTCAGGTTATTGTGGCTGCGTCACAACCAGCCTGCGACCGCAAACAATGCATGCAGCTGCGGCACTTTGGTGCGGGCTTTACAGGGTTAAAACAGGTGGTTTGGACCTATCCCCTCCCACACACTTGCCCTCTAAACAGCAACCTCCGGGATAAGCAAACGTCTAAATACATTCGTCATGTGTATTCTTCTTAAATCTTGGTGTGCTTTGTGTACTTATTCCAGATCTTTGCAGTAAACCAATGTGAGACTTTCCCTCTGTGCAGGAGACCGGCCACTGCCACTCTCTCTCCTTGTGTAGGATGGCTGGTCCTGTCTCCGCCCCTTCTGTAGTTTGCTTCAGGCAGTCTGTAGTGGGTGGAGCCTGCTGCACCCTTCCCACAGCTTTGCTCTCTGCACAGGCTATGCACAGCACAGCGATGATGTTGCTGCTACTTTTACAAGGTAATATCTGGGTTTTCATAGACATTTGGTGCACACAAAGTGGAACTATGTCCTTTATGTGTGTTAAGACATATATATTTAAATAAAATCTTTTATGAAGAAACTGGGGTTATCCTTTAAAATATCATGGGTATAGATGTCACGACGCCTGGGGTCAGGTGACAGGTGCGCACCTTTAAAGTGTGAATCACACCAAGGGTTGCGAAGCACACCACTAAGGTTGTGGACCTATAGCTGACTGCTGCTAATGAGTACGGGATAGAGGGGCCCCTGGAGCACAGACACTGAAACACAGGGAGCTAGTGCATCGGTTTCCCCAGGGAGCGGAATCTAAGAGCCAGTGGGTGTTCCCCAGAGCCTCTAGTGGTGAGGTTGGATTTGGCTGCAACTGGATCCAGGTCGCGGCCACCGGGGCCCCCTAGCTCACGCTCGGCTGGCTACAGGTGGAAGAGACGAAGCAGCAGTGCAGGAACAGCAAGAATGGTGAGGTGATAGCAAAGAGTCAGGGCCACAAGCAGACAGGAGAAACAGAGAACAAGCCGAAGATCGGGGTATCAGGCAGGCAGGGATAGTCAGACAAGCCAAAGATCGGTACACGGAATAAGACTCAGAGCAAACGATAGGAACAACCACACACAAAGCCAAACACTGACAAACGTTGATCAGCAATGCAGGCTTGCTCTGCCAGGTGTTATATCCTGTTCCCAATTAGGGTCTGGGGTGGAGACCAGCTGAGGAGGGCCTACTAAAGCACACAGGTGAGGGAGGCCCGGCCTTTAACTGGACACATGCAGCAAGGTAGGCAACAGATAAGACATGAATGTTTGCTGTGGTTTCATGACAGAATGTTTACTGTGGTTTCATGATCGTAGGTACACTGTGGATGGGGTAACATACTGGGTGCACAAAGCTAAAGAAGATCAACAGAATTGTATTGTAACTGTACTGTCTGCCCTCGTGTTGTAAAGCTCTGCCGAGGCCATTGATGCTATATAAATTCTGTATAATAATAATAACAGCTTTGAACCCTATATCCAGTAAAAGGATCTGTGATAGGAGACCCCAGCAGGATGATATTTTATTTTTATAAAGCCTTGTGTATTATTAACAGTTGCCATTCCTTATTGTTTCGTATATTTGATGGAATGAGACATGTGAATACCTTCTGTGACAGAACCAACCCAGACAGGGGCTTTTGGAGAGGACTGTAGGGTAGCCTCTTGCCTACTGATTATGGGCCCTGGAATTTGAGGGAGCTACAAGCATTCAGGAAGATGTCCTGTTATAGAATGCAAGATGACACGTTATTACCGCATTTAACAATCAAGGAAGCCATGATGGTCTCTGCCAACTTGAAACTAAGTGAGAAGATGTATGTGGAAAGAAAGATGCTTAATGAGATTTGGACAGCTCTGGATCTTCTGGAATACCGGTGCCGAACTGTCTGGGTGGGCACTGACACCTAGGCTTGTCTAGGTGAGTAGTTGTTAAAGCGGAGTTCCACCCAAATATGGAACTTCCACCTTAAGCGCTCCTCGCCCCCTTACATGCCACATTTGGCATGTAATTTTGTTTTTGGGGGGAGTGTGTACTCGGTTTTCAGAGGGACTTTCTGTCCCTCTTCCTCTTTCTGTTTCTAGGCCGCCTAGGCGACTCCTCCTCTCCCCCTAGGCTGCCCCTCCCTCCTGGCAATCTTCTGGGACACATCACAGGTCCCAGAAGATTTCCTGGCCACTAGGAATGCACATTGCGACATGCGCAGTGCATGCCCGGCCGTGTAGGCACAGCCGGTGCCCACACTTGCAATGCCGGCGCCGCGGGGAAGAGGGTGAGACAAGCGAGGCTTGCGGGTACTTTTTGAAGCTGCTGACTTTTAATAAACTAAAAAACGAGTGGAACTCCACTTTAATTAGCCTACTGTTTATGCTTACATTAGCTGTTTATTACAGTAGATGTACTGACATTACTGTTTACAGTTTGCATTGTTTAGGATAATGTCATCAGTGCACAGTATAACAAGGCAAGACCTCATCCTCTTTCTAATGTTCTAATGCATTAACCAAATTCGTGCATACTGAAACAATATTTGCCTTTTATTATTCAAGCTCAGGTTCTGTAACCTAATGGATTGTATATATTGGTACACAATGCTGTATGCTGTACTTTTGTTTTGTTTTGTTTTCTTTCTAAACAATAAAACTTTTTTTGTAAAAGGATAACGTCATCAAGCGCTTACCTGATCTTGTGTGCTATATATTCTGTGTGAATTTACAATAAAGTCAGTTCCAGTTTGCACCTAAGCTAGCGTCATCTAGTTCTTGGGTGCAATTCTCAGCTATAATACCGGGTTCCAGAGTGAAGGAAGCTGTATCTTGGCCGAGGCACCCAAGGTAGGTGCTAGGCAGTTTGTCAAACCTTCTATTCTAGCAAGGGTTTACTGTGCGCTGCATTGATTTGGTTGGAGGGTTTTTTACTTTTTGTAGTCCCTTCTCACCACAACCTCAGTCTCTATACTTGCTCATTTTATAAAATAATATACTATTTCTCAGCCCATCTTAGTGTTGCTGATCTCCTGCAGCCACTTTTTTTTCTATATGAAAAAACAACAATTTCTATGGCACAAACACTAAGAACTATCCAAGTAGTAAGAGCTTGAAAAAGGGGTGTATACAGCCCTGAAATCATCTGTTGTTCCAAAACTGCCACCCAAATTTCAGTTTCGCCGTGCATTTTCAAGCTGGCTCTACCGGTTACCATCCATCAACGGCCGGAGCTACTATGCAACGGCCGGAGCTCCATGCGTTACTCTGCATCACCTGGCCACTTCCTTGGCGTACCCTGCTTACCATCCCCAGTCCCTTAGAGTGCTAAGATGATGTGCCTAACCTTATCTACTGTAGTATTTGAGTCATCTACCAGTGGTATTCCCATCGGTTTCAGAGGATCCCTAATCTGAGGAGAGCTACAAGGATGTAAATAGTACAGGAGGAGAGAGCTGTACATTCACTATCTGAAGCCACAGTCCTTACTTCATTTGCCTGGTCATTTCCCTAAAAGAGAGGAGAGGAGCGGAGAGTGCCACTGAGGATTACACAGATGCGTGGCTACACCCATTGGGGTCTTTATCTAAGGAGAGAAGCTAGGGCATACCCGGTATGGATTGCGAAAGTCACGCCTTGAGAATTCACAATCTCAGCTTCCTTTCTATTTACAGTACATCCAGCTCCATCCATCCACCCGAGGTCCTCTGACTAGCAGAGGCAGCCCACCAGTGGGGGAGATTTGGGAAAGCCCACACCACCACCAGATAGAAAAGAAACCCTTGAGCAAGGAGCCAAATGTCAAAATGAGCCAGATATAGTTTAGTCATTTATTACACACCTTTCACACTGAGCCGTGGGTCCGTTCATGGTAAAGCGCCGCCCACTTTAGCGCTGTTTAATCAGCGCTTTTCGCCCACTAGCGAGGCGCTTTTAACCCCTAAAAAAAAAAAATCCAGATGGCAAGTAGTAAACATATACAGCAGTGCACTTACTCAAATGGCCGCCAATTCCGAAATCAGAAGTGGCGGCCTGTCGTCAGCATAAAGCTCTGCCCCAATGGGACATATTGCATATAATACAATGTAATAATACATAATATAATGCAATTTTATAATACATAATAAAATACAATTGAATAAGCACCACTAAATGGTGGTCCAGGTCCAGACCGAGTCAATGTCGTATCCGGACTGCTTCAGTACCACTATTTAGGTGCCATTCTTACCCGAGACATCATCGCCGCCACTGTCATTCTCACAGAGCCAACAGCGGGAGGCGGACAAGTGATTGGTTGCTAGGATGCGGGGTGGACCTAGCAACCAATCACCAGCTTGCAGCTCCCACTCCCACCCTCTATCCAAAACTGATATGCCTCCCTGTGTAAGGTAGGACAGGAAGAGGGTGGGGTGATGTTAGGGGGGCTGAGGACATTAATGGAGGAGGTCCGGACAGTTGAGGATGGGAGCTTAGGACAGTAATGAGTGGCTGAGGATATTAATGGGGTCCTTGAGGACAGTAATGGGGGGACTGAGGACATAAGCGGAGGGAGGACTGAGGACAGTAATGGTGGGACTGAGGACATAAGCGGAGGGAGGACTGAGGATAGTAATGGGGGGACTGAGGACATAAGCGGAGGGAGGACTGAGGACAGTAATGGTGGGGATGAGCACAGTAATGGGGGCCTTAGGACAGTTAAAGGGTGGAGCTCAGGACAGTAATGTGGGGCTGAGGACATTAATTGGGTCATTGAGAACAGTAATGGGAGGCTCAGATCAGTAGTGGGGGAGACTGAGGACAGTAATAGATGGGCTCAGGATAGTAATGTAAGGGGGGGGGGGGTCTGAGGACAGTAATGTGAATACATAATATAATGTAATGTAATGATATGAAATATAATGTAAACATACTATACAATGTTGTATTCAGGGCTGCGCTACAAAAGAAAAGAAAAGGTCCAGTGATGACTGTTCTGTTACATGATTTGCATGTAACATAAATATGCAGCTATAGTAATGTTTTTATAGTTGGTTATTACAATGCCATCTTGTGGTTCTTTTGGATATTACACCTTCCTATTGTATTTTCTAAGTGTGTACCTCCCATCCTCTGTGAGCTAATTTCCTCTTCCTAGTTCACTCTACTTTGTGACTTCCTGTTCCTGGTGCACTCTGCTATTCTATTTCCTCTTCCTGTGTCCTCTCTCTCATGAGGTAAAGAATATGGCCACACGCTAGAAGGCCCCACTCAATCTACTCGCATCCTAGGACACATTACTATGTTTTGACCTGCAGTTACCATCTTTCGACCATCTGTCACATTTGTTGTATGCTGTACCTGCTATTCCAATGAATAAACGCTCATGGAAGAAATCGGTAATTGGTGAGTCACTATCTGATAAGAACTGTCTGCGGTGATCATATCTGCTTATACAGGCCAGGCATAGAGGTCTCAACAAGGGATAAGTCACCATTACAACAGTTAGGAGTCAGAATAATGACACTAAACAAATGTTGTAGGTAAAGTCCACTCAAGCCACAATATTCCACTCTTGAACGTCTATTGCAAGGTTGCCCACATATGTATTGTTAACATAGCATCACACCCAGCGCGAAGGTAAATAAAGTGCGTCCACCACCTAATGTATGGAGGCTTACCAGACCCAGCTGTATGTAAAGCAATGTTTTTTTTTCCCCCGGCCTGGGGTAAAGGTGACACAACCCGCCTATCCAGATGGTGCCTATATCTTCCAATCGAATGCTTCTTAATGAATCAGCCAGGATATAATCACGACTAAGACCATACGTCCAATGTATACTCCTCGGTGTGCGGACCTCATAAAGATGGTGTGATACCTTCAGCTCCAACAGAGAAGACCTCTTTCCTCTCGAGACTGCAGAGACTCTGTCTCTATTATTTAAAATACACTTATAATAGAACTTATAGATCCTTCATTTCTTTATAAGTGGGCAAACTTACAAAATCTGCAGGGGATCAAATAATTATTTTCCCCACTGTATCCAATGTTATAATACAATGTAAGAATACATAATATAATGCAATGTAATAACACAATACAATGTCATAATACATAATATTGTACAATGTAATAATAGAATACAATGTAGTGATATCAATTCAGAAGATAGCCGGCAACTCCAATAGTCCTTAATCCATTTTATTGGCACATGAAAAAAAAAGTAAAAGATACAAATGGGCTCACGCGTTTCGGCTGATAAGCCTCGTTCATGATATAATACAATGCAATAATACATAATATAATGCAATGTAATAATACATATTCGCAAAAGGGTTGCTGGTTCGAATCTCAACCATGACACTACCTGCCTGGAGATTGCATGTTCTCCCTGTGCCTGTGTGGGTTTCCTCCGGGTACTCCAGTTTCCTCTCACACTCCAAAGACATGCTGGTAGGTTAATTGAATCTTGTCTAAAATTGGCCCTAGTTAGTGTATGTATGAATGTGAGTTAGGGACCATAGACTGACTGTAAGCTCCTTTGGATGATAACTCACCACGGATTTGATCTATGCACATTCCACCTGTCTTTGTGTTCAACTTTATTGTTTATTTGGGACATTTGTTTGGACCTTTTATGCACTGTTCACATTAAGTCTTTAACCATCACAGGTTTATTTGGACTTTTTCACTTGAATCATTGACCATCATAGAGTCAACTTATTTGATACCCTGTTCACTTTAAGTCATTCACCATCACAGGTTATTTTGGACTTAATGTAGAGTCAACCTTTGCACTGTTACTTTAATTTTGAGTATATATATGTGATCACTACAGGTTCTATATATGTACTGTCACTTTAAATAATTGAGTGACCTTGTCATATGAATCACTTCCTTTTTTTAGCACAACACTTTTTGTTCTTTTCCTTGGTTGCATTTGATGGAATGCTGTGTTTGCGGCTTCTGATTAACCAATAGCGCGATAGCCTACACTTTTTGAATTATAATGCAATGTAATAATATTATACAATGTAATAATACATAATATAATACAATGTAATAATACATATTAAAATGCAATGTAATAATACATAATATAATGCAATGTAATAATATAATACAATGTTAGAATACATAATATAATACAATGTAATCATAGATAATATAATGCAACGTAATAATATAATGCAATGTAATAATACATTATGCAATGCAATAATATAATGCAATGTAATAATACATAATATACAATGTAATAATACAAAATATAATGCAATGTAATAATATAATACAATGTAATAATACATATTAAAATGCAATGTAATAATACATAATATAATACATATTATAATACAATGTAATCATACATAATATAATGCAGCGTAATAATATAATACAATGTAATAATACATTATACAATGCAATAATATAATGCAATGTAATAATACATAATATAATACAATGTAATAATACATATTATAATACAATGTAATAATATAATACAATGTAATAATAAAATAGAATGTAACAATATAATACAATGTAATAATACATAATGTAATGCAACGTAATAATGATTTTTTTTCTTTTTTTGACGCATACAGGAATCCGTTACTGGTCGCGGTCGCATAATTATATGACGGAATCCTATGAGATCTTGGCGTACGTTGAAGACATGCAGCCCCTGTCTATAGGAAGGAGTCAGGTGTCCCATACCTGTCATAGCAGCAGATGGTAGACTGCTGAACACACACCACGTGTGTCCCAGGACTGTCATAGGTTAGGACAACACACAGCTGATAGACATATATATAGCGACAACCTAATTTACACAATCTTCTGTCTCAGCCAATCACAGGCTATGAGGAAGTAGTGTGTGCGGTTGATCTGGCGGTCACAGACCCTTGGAGCTGGCAGAGTTAAGTGGGAGGGTTAGGTTGGTAAAAGAACTGCCTTCGGGCATGGGAGGCACTGCCAGGGCTTGGACTGCGTTCATATAGGAGGAACTTGTCCCGGGATTAGAATGCATTGCTAGCTTGGATGAAAGGAGATCCGGCCGGTGTTAGCTGGATGAAATTGGAGTATGGAGGACTAAATATGACTTGTAAATAATCTCAGCTCTCTCCTTCCCTTCTGTATTTGTAAAATAAAACAAGAAATGGATTCTGATATTCTGTCCCCCCGGGGATGGAGGGAAAGCCGTGTTAAACCCCAAAATAAAAATCTAACCTATTGCCATTTACTAACCCATAGTAGTAATAAGCCCTCAGCATTTTTTATCTCAGCATACTGAGTACAATAAAATAAACATTCTCCACTAAACTGCTAACAGTCTTAATCCCAGCAGTGGCAGTTAACATTGACTGCTCTCTCAGTGCTGCTTCCCTGAACTTCTGGTCTTCACAGGAACGAGATAACAGTGAACAGTGCAGTCTTGAGTCAGTCTGCTAGCTTGGAGAAGCAGGGAGGGATTAGCAGGAGAGATCATATGCTTTGGGGCTGTGTGTTTCTATTGATGCACACAGTGTAAGTAGACAGAACTTTAGTCCCTACATACAAGGGTGGCTCCATAGGATGTTGCAAGAGAAAGGAGCTATCCGGAAACCTGAAACCTGGGGCAGCAGTCCTGTCACCAGCTTAAACTGGAACATAGACAAGGATTAAATCATAAAGAACCTGCATACTCAGTAAGTGATTAAATCTGCCAATCCTAAGGGCCCTTTCACATGGGCTTTCTGTTCATTTCCGCCTGTCCATTTTTCAGGTAGACCTGAACGGACGCTCCATGCAGCCCTATGGAGCGGTGGGTGTCAGCAGTGACATGTTCGCTGACAGCCGTCGCTCTTTGATCCGATCCTGTCCGTGAAATCCTGACAGATGGAAACACTATTTTCCATCCGTCTGTAGAATCAGAGCGGATCGGATGAAAATGAACAGGCGGTCCGTTTTCATCAGATCTCCATAGAGCAGAGTGGGGCTCTGACAGTTCCATTTAATAGAAGATTGAGAGCAGGCAGGTAAATGATTGTTAGGGTGTCTCCACTCTCAGTGGAGGAACAATGGAGACACCTCTGGACGGCAGCATTGTCATCCTGGGGATAGGTCAGTGTTAGAAGTACTGGCAGATATAAATGGACTTGACAAATTGAAGAGAAACTCCAGCATACACTTTATAACAAGTTTCTAATCCTGGGCGGGCGTCATATGATTTCCTCCAATAGCGTGCAGCGACGCAATCTGTCACCCGCTTTTGTACCAGACCAGTCTCACTAGCATGTGTTCCCTCTATCCAATCACAGCGATCACATGTCAATAGTGCACAATGGCTTTCGTTCATAGCCATTTATTGTGTAGTATTGTGATGATTGGTCACAGTGATCACATGGTACAGGGGCCATTCACAGCAGACCTGCACCATGTGATAGCTGTAGCCAATCACAGCTATCACAATAGTACACAATGGCACATGAATGGATGCTATTTACAAAAAATGCTTGCTTATAATAGTGATCCAATCATTGCTAAAATAAGCCATCATAGTGGGGAAAAAAACCTGATCACCTCTCGAGAGCAGTACAGTGTCACAATGATGACATTGTACTACTTTGGTCACAGTATGTAAATAAAGGGGGGGGGGGGAAGGATAAAAAATAGTTAAATAAGGAAAAAAAGTTAAAAAATTGAATCGTATTTGTTTTTTTTAAATATTGTCACCATTGTCCCTGATCATCGTCATATGATGATGCTGTACGCCTCTGGTGACAGTATGCTAAAAAATATATAAATAAATAAAAAATATATCTTTTTTCATTGAACTTCTTCATTTTTCAAACAAGTGGGACAAAAAATACAACTTCAAAAACTCGCCATGCCTCATACTAAATACCTTGAACTGTCTGTTGTCCAAAAAGGGGTAATTTGGGGGATATTTGTAGTGTCCCGGCATTATAGGTCCTCATGAAACGAGATAGGCCGTCAGCACATCAGGATTGATCCATTTTCAAATATATACTGTATATATCATAGTTTGTGCACTTTATACGTTTCCTACAGACTAAATAATATACTCTGATTTGGGTTATCTTTGCAAAAGAAAGGTAGCAGAATACATTTTGTCCTACATTTATGAAGACATTTTTTTTATTTGTAAAATTTTATAACAAAAACGAAGAAACAACATGTTTTTTTTTTTTTTTTTAGTTTTCTGTATAACAAAAAATAAAAACCCAGTGGGGATTAAATACCACCAAAATAAAGCTCTATTTGTCTCAAAAAAATGATAAGAATTTAGATCCGGGGCGGGACTGGCCTTAAGTTATATTATTCTGCGGCAGTCTTGTCCCACATGATAGACTGGTTTCCCTGACCTATTCTCAAAGCATCTATTCAGGTTGAATAAGACATGTCACCTGTCGACCTCAGAGCTTTGCCCTGGGGATATGGGGAAATTCGCTGCTCGTTCCAGAAACTTTCTTCTTTCACCAAAGCATTGCTTCATCTTTGGTACAAATAACGATGCTCTGATTGACATTGTAACCTTGTCCCATTACCCATCTGCTTGACAACCTGGACCTCCCTAATAGCTCAAATAGTCCTGCTTTCAGAACTTACCAGAGGGAGGATTGGCCCTTAGCTAAGGACTTTGTTGACACTTCCTCCGGTCTCTTTATACCTTCGTCTTTAATCAGTTTAGGTTCTATAGATTGGCTTACAAAATGTCAACGTCCATCTTTTTGTAAATCCCTCTTTTCTATGAAAAGTGTACTTAGACCTCTTATGTCGTTTGAGGAACTGTGGTCTTGTTCCAAACCGTTACTCCACACATAAGCTACTGCAGTGGTCTCCAAACTGCAGACCAGTGGCCAGATGCTGCCTTATGCTTGCTTTTATCCAGCCTTTGGGGCACTACTTCATTCACTGATACCAACAATGGGGCCCTGCTGACATCAATGATGGGGCACAATTCCTTCCAATGACACCAACGATGGGGCACAATTTCTCCCAATGACACCAATGATGGGGTACAATTCCTCCCAATGACCTAATGACCCAATTACACCAACAAATGGGCCCAATGGCACCAGTGATGGGGCACAATTCCTCCCACTGACATCAACCATGGGGCACATTCCCTTCCACTGACACCAACGATGGCACACAATTCCTCCCAATGACACCAACAGTTAGGCCCACTGACACCAATGATGGGGCACCATTCCTCCCAGTGACACCAACAATTGGGCCCAATTATACCAATGGTGGGGTGCAATTCCTAATGAAGACACCAGCAATTTGGCCCAATGGCACCAATGATGGGGCATGAATCCTCCCAATGGCTCCAACGATGGAGCACAAATCCTCCCACCAAAGACAGGGTATTGTTTATTCCCACTGATGTTGGGACCTCTTTTACTCCCAATGGCCACTGTCTGGCCCCTCTAAAGTCTGAAGAACAGTAAACTGGCCCCTTGTTTAGAAAGTTTGAAGCCCCCTGATCTAGAGTATACCAACTTCCTCTCACTAAAACATCTGGAGACCTACCTACCTTTACTAGACGGGTCCAGGGATCTGGGATGGGGGGATTTCTTTCAAAGAATGGCAGAGGGCTTTCCAATACATGCATAAATCGTCTATTCCCTGTTATGCGCAGGAAAAATGTATAAACTGATCTCAAGGTGGTATAGGGACCCGGTTTCGGTCCACCGAATGTTCCTTAGACACCTGCTGGATGTAACACGGAAAGAGGATCGTATCTACACTGGTGAGAGTGCAGTGGGATATTCTCTTTTTGGTAGTCAATTTTCTCTCTATATATACATTATAATGGGATTTATAACTAATCTCTTCCCCCATCACCAGAAATTGCATTATTGTCTATTTTACTGGGCTTTTACAAATCTCAAAAAGCAGGTCTGTTACGTTTTTTTTTCTCTGCTGCCCGCCAATGAATTGCCTCCTTATGGAAAACCTCTTCCTCCCCCACCATTACCCAAAGGATGTGCATAGCCAGCGTTATTATGGAGATTGATTGTGGCACAAGAAACTAACACATGGGATAAGTTTCAAACTCTTTGGTCGATCTGGGAGCATTATTTTGCCTCTGGTGCTCTGAAAGCCCTAGTGTCCTTAGATATTGTTTCACCTGATTCCAAACCTCTTAACTCTCTGCACCACTACTCTCTGCAGTTATGGGAAGCCCTATCAACTTCCTAACAAAGTAGTCTCTGCCTCCATATTTTTGTTTCTCCATGTAGCACCCTCTAGTGTGCTAGTAAGTTAGCAATGGTAAATTTACTGTATGACTCATGGTATGTGTGAGTCTGGAATCTGGATCAGGGTTTACTCCAGGTCAAGCTGGATGACTCATATGGGCAGGTCTCTGGTGCCTCCCCCTGATTCTGGAAGTTTGGAGAAATTTCTAGAAACTAGAGGGTGGAGGCCAGGAGGGTTGATCTGCATACTTAAGGGAGTTTGGCCAATCCTCGGGCAGTGGGCCTGGCAGGATGGCTGAGCCAACCCTTAAATATGGATGAGTCATGCCAGCACAGGAGTCGGATAGAAGATGGAGAGTTAAAGCGGTAGTAAACCCGCAAAGCTATTTTTACATACAGGTAAGCCTATAATAAGGCTTACCTGTAGGTAAAAAGAATATCCCCTAAACCTGCATGGTTTAGGAGATATTCGCCCTGCATGCAGCCGCTGACATTAGCGGCGCATGCGCTCTGACGATCCGGCCGAGGTGGCCGGCAACTCAGAGCTGGCTGCCGGAGCGAAGAGCTCCCGCGCGCATGCGTGGGAGTGACGTCACGCGGCTCCGGCCACTCACAGCGCCGGAGCCGCGCACCCGGAAGACAGAAGAGGACAAACATGTCAGCGTCCTTAGCGCTGACCGAGTCGGGCATCGGGGGCCTCGTTCTAAGGTAAGTATTTCATAATATGTTAGTATGCAATGCATACTAACATATTATGCTATTGTCTTGCAGGATTTTTTTAAATTTTTTTTTTTAGCAGCGGGTTTACTACCGCTTTAAGGAGACTGACGGTGGCCTTGGAGGGGAGTCCCAATCTAGGGGAAGACTAGAGCACAGATTAGCTTAGGAGGAGCCTGACAGCAGTGCAGTTTGAAAGGAATCTTACCTAAGGAGCAGCGGCGGCTGGTGTGGGAGGGGCGCTGGGGTGCCGCCTCCCCGCCGGCAAAAGACGAGAAAAAAAAAAAAAAAAGTCAACCCCGCCCACCTACAGGTGGCGCCGGTACATTGACTTTCTTTTTTTTTTTTTCTTTTCGGCTCCTTGGCTGTCACATGACAGCCAAGTAAGTGAGCCTATTGGTCAGCCATTCAAGCCTATGCATGTGCGCTTCTTCCTGCGGCCATGCATAGGCTGATTGGCTGCCCTGAGCCTCCGCTCAGGGTGATTGGAT
>BLSH010416544.1:513039-525456 GCA_018402905.1 Glandirana rugosa
GAACTCTACCTATTCTCAGACATTGATTGTCTGAGAATAGGTCTCAGAGAATGGTTGGGTTGGATGTAGGTCCTGACTGTCGGTTCATCACTACCGATGGGTGGGAGGTAGATCTTTACTTTCGGTGGTCACTATATACACAGCCGCTCCCTGCGCTTCTCTGCTGTTGAATCCCCGATCTACCCGTCAGCTGATTGGCGGTGATTGACGGGTAGATCGCGGGCACCCATGTGAGGACGAGGCCGGCCCACCGGGAAACTCCCGGTAGTCCCTATGGCCAGAACAGGCCTGCCTGGCCTATATCACTGGTGGCTTTCATTTCTAGATGGAGGGTGGGTAGCCATCACTACTTGGCTGTCAGTCCTGGATGTAGGTTGGGTTGGTAAGAGACTCTGGATAAGAGTCTGTTAGTTACAGACTCTTATCCATCTCAAGGCCCCATGTTTTACTCTTCTTCATCTTAGGGCCCGATGTTTCACTCTTCTCCATCTCAGAGCCCTTTGTCCCACTCTTCTCCATCTCAAGAACAATTCCTTAACAATTTCATAAGGAACCATGGCTATAACTATTTATGATTGGGCTTCATAGGGCTTCATAGAAAAACCATTAATGGACCTTTATCCATCTTAAGGTCCCTCTCATGTCTCACTCTTCTTCATTTTGGGGTCCTTTGTCTTACTCTTATCCACCTCAAGGCCCCATGTCTCACTCTTCTCCACCTCAGGGCCCCATGTCTCATTCTTCTCCACCTCAGGGCCCCATGTCTCATTCTTCTCCACCTCAGGGCCCCATGTCTCATTCTTCTCCACCTCAGGGCCCCATGTCTCACTCTTCTCCACCTCAGGGCCCCATGTCTCATTCTTCTCCACCTCAGGGCCCCATGTCTCATTCTTCTCCACCTCAGGGCCCCATGTCTCACTCTTCTCCACCTCAGGGCCCCATGTCTCACTCTTCTCCACCTCAGGGCCCCATGTCTCACTCTTCTCCACCTCAGGGCCCTTTGTCTCACTCTCCTCCACCTCAGAGCCTCATATCTCACTCTCCTCCATCTCAGGACCCCTTGTCTCACTCTAGAGACGTTATCTTGCCTGATCAATCAAAGCGACCGAAGATTTAAACCTGGAGGAAGACCAGCCGAAGATGTCAATGACAAGTAGGGAGCTGACATGGCATTACTGGAGTGAGGGTGAGTATAGTTCCACTTTGAGCTCACTACACGTGTTACAATCTGATTGTACAATATCCTTTAGATCTACCAACAACTATGTATGTGCAAGGGACTGTCTGATTCGATAGCTTATTGTATAGAGCAGTGTTTCTCAAACAGGGTTCAACAGCAGAGGTTCCTTGAGCAATGTGCAATTTCTGCCTCTCAGATAAGTTCCCACTGACACCAATGATCTTTGTAGCTATCTGTAAGGGAATAATTCTTTCCAGTGACCACAAGTGTAGGAGCATTTTTCCCACTAACCATCACCCTAATGTATCATTAGTTGTAGTTGTAGTAATTTTTAGCAGGGGTTCCCTGAGGCCGGTGTTGAAATAGTTGAGAAAGGCTGGTATAGAGATTATACGATCAGATTGTGACATGTATGGTGACAATAAAGAGCCACCTGTTAACCCTTGCATAACCATAGCAAAATTCTGCTTCAAAGTCAGGGATTCTTATTTCAATATACTGTAGGTCAGTAAATATATAGATAACATTTATCTTTATTTTCTGCCTTCCTGTACTGCAGAACAATTATACAAAAGGAAGGAAATTGCACACAAGACAGGACACGTGGAAGGTAAGGCAGTGATAAAGAAGGTGCCGTCTGTGCTGGTGGTAGGGGCACTTCCCTTTTGGTCTTGTCAATTCTGTAAAAGAAAAGGAAGCTAGGATTCTGATATTTATATCAAAACTTGCTGCCATTAATGCAACCTGTCATAGGAGAAATGTGGAGCTTCATGCTGCTGACCTGGAGATCGCCATTGCCGTGTTATTTTTTTTTACTACAAAATCCCCCTTGGGATTCGAAGATGCTGCTAAACCGCCCTCTGAAAAGCAATACACCACAAGCTGCTTTTCCGAGCATGGTAAGCACTGCCACCTATCTGAAAGAGACCCAAGACTTTGCATACCTTTTATTTTGATGCACCTGAAATGTATTTGGCTGATTTAAACTGAAAGCTCAATTGTGCCCAGGCTGGGTTCACACTATCCGACATTTAAACAGTCCGACTTTGATCCTACTTTGCTGTGCGATTTACGGTCCTACATAGGTCAAAGTCGGACCGATTTTCTGTGAACAGGGATCCGACTTTGATCCCGACAATACCAGGCACCTTGTGCTCTGGGGATCTTGAAGGGGAACTCCACGCCAAATTAAAAAAAAAAAGGCATGGGGTCCCCCTCCACAAGTATACCAGGCCCTTTGGTCTGGTATGGATTTTAAGGGGAACCCCGCGCCTATTAAAAAAAAAAATGGTGTGAGGTTTCCCCAAAATCCATACCAGACCCTTATCCAAGCACGCAGCCCGGCAGGCCAGGAAAGGGGGTGAGGATGAGCGAGCGCCCCTCCTGGACCATACAAGGCCGCATGCCCTCAACATGGGAAGTATGGGTGCTTTGGGGCAGGGGGGCTCTGCGCTCCCCCCCAAAGCACCTTGTCTCCATGTTGATGAGAACAAGGAGCCTCTTCCCGACAACCCTTGCCTGTGGTTGTCGGGGTCTGCGGGCGAGGACTTATCGGAATCTGGAAGCCCCCTTTAACAAGGGGAGCCCCCAGATCCCGACCCCCCACCCTATGTGAATGAGTATGGGGTACATTGTACCCCTACCCATTCACCTGGAAAAAAAGTGTAAAATAAAAACCACACTACACAGGTTTTTAAAATCTTTTATTAAATCAGCTCTGGCGTCTTCTCCCCTCTCCGGCTCTTCTTTTCTTATGCTCTTTTGCAGGGTCTTCTATCTTCTGAGGGGTCTTCTTTCTTTTCCCTCTCTGCTGCATCTTCTGCTCTTTTGCCGGTCTTCTCCATTGTCCTCTTCCCTCTGATCTCCCTCTCTTCTTCTTCCCATGTTGACACGACGCAATCTCTTTCACAAATGCCATCTCCACTGTTTGCTGTGCCTTATATTGGCATGGGGTGGGGCTCGTCCCCACCCCTTTTCTTGGCCTGCCAGGCTGTGGGCTCGGACAAGGGTCTGGTATAGACTTTGGGGGGAACCCCACGCCATTTTTTTTTAAATTTGGTGTGGGGTTCCTCTTAAAATCCATACCAGACCAAAGGGCCTGGTATGCTCCTGGAGGGGAACCCCATGCCATTTTTTTTTTTTTAATTTGGCGTGGAGTTCCCCTTCAAGATCTCCAGAGCACAAGTCGCATGCCAAAGTCGGATCAGTGAAAACAATGATCCGACTTTGATCCGACTTTAATGCCTTTCAAAGGGCTACAGTAGGATCAAAGTTGGACAAAAGTAGTACAGGAACCATTTTCAAAGTCGGTCTGACTTTGAAAAACACAAGTCGGACCAATTAAGACGGCTCTCATAGGGAATCATTATTTTTGTGACGCAATGCGAATTGTTCTCCTAATGTCGCTCTGAGAATCGGACTAGTGTGAACCCAGCCTAAAGGGTAAATTCACCTTTTTTATGAAAAATGAAAAGGGGATCTAACTCTAAATGTCCTGGCCACCCCTCCGGACCCTGCTGAGCATAACAGGCGTGATGCCCCATGCTGCTAGTGAACCAGTCCGTACACCATATGCTGCAATAATATCCATCATAATTCTTGCAATGGCAGGCGCTCATTGGTCAAGGTCACCCTGCTGACCAATGAGAAGTGCATCTGAGGCTTCCTTGTTATGATAAGCAATTCCAGAGGAAAAAAAAGTGCCTCTCATTGGGCAGCATGACCACATCACTGTGCTGACCAATGAGCACTTGCCATTATCAGAATCATGATAGATACTCACTCCAGGGCTGTGTATTGCAATGAAAGGTCCGGGGGGGGGGCAAGATATTTGGAGTTAGTTGACCTTTTGATTTTTCATGAAAGGGGGAACACTTTACCAGCTTGCCTACCCCCTTCCTGCCCAGGCCAACTTTCAGCTCTCAGCGCTGTCACACTTTGAATGACAATTGCTCGGTCATGCAACACTGTACCCATATGAACTTTTTATCAATTTTTTTCACACAAATAGAGCTTTCTTTTGGTGGGATTTAATCACTGCTGTTTTTTTTTTTTTTGCGCTATAAATAAAAAAAGGCCAAATATTTTGAAAAAAACGTGTTTTTCTTAATTTCTGTTATAAAATTTGGTAAATAAATAATATTTCTTCATAAATTTTCTGCTACATTTCTTTGGTGAAAATAACCCAAATCAGTGTTTATTATCTAGTCTATAGGAAAGTTATAGAGTCTACAAACTATAGTATATATATATGAAAATTGATCAGTCCTGGTGTACTGACAGCCAATCAAATTTCTTGAGACCTGAAAACACCAGGACAGTACAAATATCCCCCAAATGATCTGTTTGGAAAGTAGACAGGTTGAGGTATTCAGTAAGAGGCATGGCGCAATTATTGAAGTTGTAATTTTTTTTTTTTTTTTACATTTTTTTAGTCATACTGTGACCAGAGCAATACCGTGTTACCATAATAACACTGTACCACTCTGGGGAGTTGATCGGGATTTTGTTTTATTATTATTTACATACTAGGTTTGGTTATAACAGTGAATTTCACTTCTATAACCAAATATTTTTTCTGAATGACAGTGTGTAGACACTGTCTATTGTTGTCATAGGCATGCACACAGGGTGTGCCAGGTGTGCTGATATTTCACCAAAGCCCCCTAATGGGACTCCTAAAAAAATAGTAAAAAAAAATAAATAAGATAAAATTGTAAAAAATAATAAAAAATAAAATAATAAAACACAATACAACAAAAATAAAAAATGACACCATCCTTTGCCCTACTGACATTGACCTCTACCCTACTGACACCGTCCACTGCTCTACCGACACCGTTAGTATATATATATATACATGCAGATACACGCATATGTGTTTGAGCTTTGGGGTGCACACCCTAATGCAATAGGCTGCACACACCTATGATTGTTGTGATTAGATGTGATTGGTCACGGCTAATCACATGGTACAAATGGGCTGCGATTGGCCCTGTTTGTACCATGTGATCACTCCACCAATCACAACTATCAACACACTTGTATACAATGAATGGAATAAAAGCAATACATTCATTGTTTACAACTGTTCTGTGGTCTGCTGTGATTGGTCACAGCGATCACATGACACTGGCAGCAGGCCGGTGTAGTGGTTGGTCATCTGCTGGATGCAGTGGGAGACAGATCATGCCAGAGTGTGGCCTGTTCTCGGGGCAACGTCATATGACATCGTCCCAGAATGATGGCGTTCCCATGCCGCCGTCATTTTACAATGACGCCAGCGGGAACTGGTTAAAGTTAATGTAGCCGGTGTGATCGGCTAGCAAAATAGAATAGCCACAATGGAAGATTCATCCATCTGTGATGTGTAGCATGCAGGATGCATGAAAGTAAACTATCAGCATATGACCAGCTTAAAGTAGAACTAAAGGCAAAACTTTTTTTTTTTTCATTTTGGATAAAGTAAGGGAGGGGTATAGCAGCTGTCAGTTTTTTTTTTGCCATCTGTACCCCTGTAGCCAATGGCCCCCTTAGGGGTGGCTGGTAGATGTGGTTCACCTGTCTCTCTGCCCTCAATCACAAACTTTTCTGTTCATCCGTTGTCACTGAACAGGCCGGGACTGTTTCTGTTGTTTTGTTGAGGGGTTAAACTTGGATGGGGTAGGGACGACTGAGGGATGCCCAATGATCAAGAAGCAGGACCATGTTATATACACTCCTTCTTCCTCCGGCAATAATATTTGCTGACCGTTTCACTCCTTCACTTCCCTCCTGCACGACACTTGCTTCTTTACTGTTAGGCCTGAAGGGAAATTTATCAAGTCTCCATTACATCTTCCTCCACCCTAGCTAGCATGTGGTGAGGCCTGCACTTCCTTGTCAGCAGGACCTCCAGACCGCCCGTAACAGGCAAGGACCAGGGGCCCTTGATTGTAAGGCCACGGGCCCTCAAAGTGTAGCTAAGTACAATGTGCTAGCCGGGTCTTGATGGACTACTGCTCCCAGCCCATCCTCTTCCAGGCCACTCCGGCCTATCTCACAGTGACACCGCTTCCCCTGACTGGCTCCTTCACCTTCCACAGACTGTCCACTGTCTCCTCCCAGCCTGCTCCAGTCCTCTTCTCCAGCTCCCAGGGTCTGTCACTCACCGACACCGGTGGATCCTTTAAAGAGCATTTCCTGTAGCTTCTCTATTGCTCTCCTGCTCCCTTGTGCTACTCCAGGATCTCTCTCCATTCCTGGCTGCACCCGAGCCACCAGGACTCAAGGTCACCCCCCCAGACTGGGAGATCCCTCCTGGGTGAGGCCTCAACAACCTCTGCTACATCTCCACCCTTCCACCTGAAACTCTCCTCCCCCAGCTGGGCAGACCACAGTATTTAAGGAGGACTGCCCCCTGCAAATCTAGGTTGGGGATTGATTAGGGCTCCTTAACATACCTCGGAAAGTTACACCTCCTCATCCATCCCCTTTTCCAGAGCCTCCTTGTAACAAAGGGGAGGAATAACCAAGAGGTGTTCCTTCCTGCAATCTCCAACTCTCCCTGGTCACTCCCCTGGCCAGATCAAAACATTCAGGCATACACTTATTGCCAGGCCTGACTAAATTTGCGTCTCTTAGCAAAAATCTACTACAAAAAAGCACCTATTACTATGGGGGCGCTACGCCCCATTGGTGAAATTTGCCTTCACTTCCTGTCCCATAGCCAGAACAGAAAGTGAGAGGAAATCCCTCCAAAGTGAGGGAATCCCTGGTTGTCACCAGAATTAGTGTCCCCAAGATTTCCTCTCCATTCCTGTACTAGTGACAACCCAAAATTTGACTTCTTTTCCACTTTCAATTATAATGGTAAACAGGACGAATAGGGAGGGTGAATCTCCCTAATGGGGGCACAGCAATACAAATCCTTACCTCTTACGTTAGTTCCATTACAACTGCCCCAGGTTTCCTGTTTCAGGGTTGCTCCTCTCTTTTGCAGAGTCCTCTGGAGCCACCCTTGCATTGCAAGGACTAGAGTTGTGTCTCCCCACACTGTGTGAATCAATAGAAGCACACAGCCCCATAGCCTAACGCTGGCCATCCATGGATTGAAATTTGTCTGGCTCAGCAGCAGTGGCGGCTGCTGTTCCATTTTTTTTTTAGGTGGGGGGCAGCAAACAAACCCCCCAACGTTCGGCAGCCCCGCTTGCAAGCCCATTCGGTGGCCCCAAGCCTGCTCAGCACTTACCCCACCCAGGTCATGGCCAGCTTTGGCGGCATCCACGACTTCTCCTTCCAGCCAATCCGGTCTCTTCTCCTCCCAGCCAATCCGGTCTCAGGACCCATTTCCTGTCCTGATTGGCCAGGTGGAGGAGCAGGAAGACAATAGTGAATGTTGATTCGCTATTGTCACAAGTGGGTGGGCTCCGGGTGCAGTGTCTGCACCCCGAGCCAACTCTTTTTGAAACCAATTAGAGCCTCAGGCTCTAATCACGTACTTCACAAAAAAAAAAAAAAATCTGTAGAACTCTATGCGTACGGCAGACATACCTTCCATCTTCCCATCATGGTATTGGGCAAAATGCTGGGCCAGAGCTTTCCAGGGTCCTTTGCTTTTATTTCACGCATATGTTCCCCTATACTTATTTTGAAGGGACATTTGGTCTTACCTATATACATTTTCTTACATGGGCATGTAACATGTATACCACCCTTGCCGTTGAAGAATTGATAAGGTCCCTTACAGTGCTCAATATTTTTGGGGGGGGGGGGGGGGGAGTGATGGGTTGGCGTTAGTTTGCTGCCTCCCGCAGGAGATGGATGGGAAAGTGGCGATCAATGAGATTGTACATTGTATGGGCGGGGGTGTACTGGCAGTCCAGGAGGATCCCACTGTACGACTTCTCCCTGCAGCTCAGGGTCACCACCAGCATGTCATTCACCATCTGCTCCACCAGGACCGGCACCAGCAAGCCAACCTGCTGCTCCTGTCCGGCCTCAGTCTCCATACTCGCTCTGGCTTCCGAATGCCAGCTCCAGCCCTCCCCGGGCCACAGGCCTGCACCAGGAACAGAAAGTGTGTCCTGAGACCCGATTGGCCAGGGAGTCCTAAGACTCCCTGGCCAATCAGGTCTCTGGACCAGCTTCCTGATTGGCTGGGAGGAGAATCAGGAAGACAATAGAGAAAATGAATTTGCTATTGTCACACAACTGGGTGGGCTCACCCTTTTTTGAAGCCAATTAGAGCCTCAGGCTCTAATCATGTGCTTGAAAAAAAAAAACCCCATTGGAATCCATGCGTCCAACGCCCTGCATGTAGATTAGGGGTATGGACGGGCCGCCACTGGTCCCTTATCTGAAAGTCTCTCTCACCCAGTGCATCCTTAAATGTATCAGTCCTGTCTACATGTGGGCAAATTTGGCATCGTCCGGATGGAAACATCCCCAGACTCCTTGGGTATTCTGATAGCCATGTTGTATTCAGTTCTTTCCTAAACTCAGATCGAATCAACATATCCCCCAGATTTCTTGCTCTCCTAGCAACCGTCTTGCGAGATGGGCTGACTATATTTGCCAACTTTTTCTTGTTGATCATACAGCTTGTTGCCGTGGTTTAACTACTTCTGCATGGACTATCTGGCATCCGGAAAATTGTTTGTCATACATGTTATATGTTTAATGTTACTGTTTTTTGTTTTTTTATTTTTTTTGTGTTACGGTTGCAACAATTGCAGGGCCACTTTGTAAAGGGGCCACTAGGTACACGCCAAGTCTGTTACCTTATTAACCCCTTCTTTATCATTAGAGGTAGATCTATATGATCCTTTTTATAAATATTAATAAAGTATATTTTGTAAACCCCAACACTGTATTCTGTGTTACGTGGTTTTCAATGGCGTAGTTCACACCAGTGCTTGCAGTTCCAGTGCGTTCCGGTTCCAGAAAAAAAAAAGTAGAGCGTGCTGCATTTTTCCTGCACAGAACTGTACTGGAACGCAGTAAAACGCACTGGACCCCAGTACGGTGGAGAAAAAAACACAAAACATAAAGAAATAAGAAAAATGCAGAAGTGCACCTGGAATGGATCTGAAGTGTGTTTTTGTGGTGTGAATCGGCTCTTATGGTTTAATACTACATTAAATGTGTCACTGAATTGGTCAGGAGGGGACCCCTCCACACTCCCCCCAGTGACACAGAGTTTTATCGTTGTCTCTGGTCTGAATTGTCCTTCTCAGTGTCATAATTTTCCCATTTGTGACAATGGAGCTATTGTACTCCATCCTCCTGTCCTCAGAGCACACAGAGAGATTTGTAGACTGGCTGCTGTGCCAACCTCGCCAACCGCCAACAGAACCAAGGTCACATCTCTGATTGTTGCTAATAGATTGTGGACTTCATAACGTCAACTGACTTTATAATGTCCACACTGGGGAATATAACAAATGTTTCATAAGAAGAATAAATCTCCATCACTGACATTCAGACTGGATCCGAATGGCTGTCTAGTAGTGATGGTCAAACTAAGAGTTTTTTTTGGTGGCGAGTGTATTTTGGCTAAGATCACGTGTAGTGTTGAAAGAATATAGAGACATAACCCATAATATATGGCACCACATCCAAACAAATATGACCAAAAATCAAAAATATAGGACTTTAACCACTTGCTTCCTGGGCACTTATACCCCCTTCCTTCCCAAGCCAATTTTCAGCTTTCATCGCTCTCACACGTTGAATGACAGTTGTGCGGTCATGCAATGCTGTACCCATATGACAATTTAATCTTTTTTTCACACAAATAGAGCTTTCTTTTGGTGGTATTTAATCACCGCTGGGTTTTTTTATTTTTTGCTAAACAAACAAAAAAGTATTTTGTTAGAACATTTTGCAAACAGGTCGTTTTTCTCCTTCACTGTTGTGCGCTGATGAGGCTGCACTGATTGGCACTGATAGGCTGCACTGATGGGCACTGATGAGGTGGCACTGATGGGCACTGATAGGTGGCACTGATGGGCACTGATAGGCTGCACTGATGGGCACTGATGAGGTGGCACTGGTGGGTGGCACTGATGGGCACTGATCGGTGGAACTGATGGGCACTAATAGGCGGCACGGAGAGGTGAATGATACTGTAGGTGGCACTGGTGGGCACTAATATGTGGCACTGGTGGGCACTGATAGATGGCACTGATGGGCACTAATAGGTGGCACGGAGAGGTGACTGATATTGCAGGTGGCACTGGTGGGCACTGATAGGTGGCACTGGTGGGCACTGATATGTGGCACTGGTGGGCACTGATGGACACTGATAGGTTGTACTGGTGGGCACTGATATGTGGCACTGGTGGGCACTGATATGTGGCCCTGGTGGACACAGATATGTGACACTGGTGGGCACTGATGGACACTGATAGGTTGTACTGGTGGGCACTGATATGTGGCACTGGTGGGCACTGATGGACACTGATAGGTTGTACTGGTGGGCACTGATATGTGGCACTGGTGGGCACTGATATGTGGCACTGGTGGGCACTGATGGACACTGATAGGTTGTACTGGCGGGCACTGATATGTGGCACTGGTGGACACTGATATGTGACACTGGTGGGAGCTGATAGATGGCACTGATTTGCAGCACATTCGAGCGCTAAGGGGACCAATGTCCCTCTAACAGAAGTTGCAGCTTCTTTTTCCTTCACGCTGATAGCATGAAGGAAAAAAAATTATGATCGGCATCTGTTTATTTCCGTGATCAGCTGTCATTGGCGGACAGCTGATCATGTGGTAAAAGGCCTGCTGTGATTGGCCCTTTACCCGATCAATGATCAGCTGAGTCTCACGGACTCAGCGATCACAGAGCGTGCTGCACGTGCTCCCCAAGGGGCTGCGTGAGAAAGGGAGGATGTCTACGGGCAACCTCCCGGCAATTTAAGCCCGAACTGTAGCCGTCTTTCGGCTATAGTGCGGGTGGCAAGTGGTTAAAGGTTTCCAATTGTAATCCCAAAATAGGAAAGGAGAGTACTAATGAAAGTGTAAAATACAAAATGTATTATGGTAACATACCATATTATTAAAAACTTGTAAAAAAAAAGGATAATCAAATCAAATGGATACATCATTCTCCCATATGAAAATATATGGCTGCACAGAGAAACCTGTTGCGATGGCCCATCAATATTAAACAACTTGGTTATTGAAGACAATGGATATGAGATATCTTCCATGTATAGGGCCAATCGAGAGAATCAATGTACCAACACCAAGATGGATCACTACGCATTTCGCCAAATGGCTTCCTCAGGGGATCCTCCTGGTGCTCGGCCAAAGTAGGAAACATGGAGTAACTGGTTTACAGCGTTGTGGGGAGAAGAAAGCAGCCGTATAGCCAGCTCTAGGCAAAATATTGGGGGTAATGCAGCTAAAGAGGGGACGTTGCCCTAAAGCAGAGCCTATACATTTTAAAAAAATAAATCAGAAGTAAAGTCCAAGCTCACAGTTGGAGTAAGGATAAGCACTCCCACGTGGGTAAAGGGCAGGTAGGGTCTTTATCCAGAAAAATATGATGGAGTCTCTGGGGGGTATAGTAGATTCTGTGTAGGAATTTCACCTGAATTTGTTTATCCCGGGAAGAGATAACTAGTTTGGGGCCTTGTTTAAGACATTCCTCCCAATCCTCTTTGTCTAGAGACGGGATGCCAGTGTGCCATATTTCCCATGACCTTTCTAACTTAGGGGAATCAGTTCCCAGAAGTGCTCCATATAAGGTGAATAGGGGCTTGCCTAGCTCTCCTAATTTATTTTATTTCAGGTACTTTTATATCGCCGTCAATTTACCCTTCGCTTTGCATATACAGTGCCTTGCGAAAGTATTCGGCCCCCTTTGAACTTTGCGACCTTTTGCCACATTTCAGGCTTCAAACATAAAGATATAAAACTGTAATTTTTTGTGAAGAATCAACAACAAGTGGGACACAATCATGAAGTGGAACGAAATTTATTGGATATTTCAAACTTTTTTAACAAATAAAAAACTGAAAAATTGGGCGTGCAAAATTATTTAGCCCCCTTAAGTTAATACTTTGTAGCGCCACCTTTTGCTGCGATTACAGCTGTAAGTCGCTTGGGGAAGTCTCTATCAGTTTTGCACATCGAGAGACTGAAATTTTAGATCATTCCTCCTTGCAAAACAGCTCGAGCTCAGTGAGGTTGGATGGAGAGCGTTTGTGAACAGCAGTTTTCAGTTCTTTCCACAGATTCTC
>BLSH010416544.1:548381-568424 GCA_018402905.1 Glandirana rugosa
TTAACCCCCCCCCCCCCCCCAAAAAAAATTAAACCCCACATAGGCGCATACAAAAAAAAGAATCAATATAAAAATCAGAAATAACCCCTTGCTGTGCACAGTGGCGCACCAACGCACTAAGATCCTTTTCACAGCAGCAGGAGTGTGTCATGGATGCACAGTGTGCCGCAGTGCAGTGTGCTATTAGACTTGTTGCAATTTCTAGTGCATGGTATGAGAAGCTCTCAGTGTGCTGTGAAATCAGCCTCCCAGGATCATGGAGATGGGCATCTAGTCCATAGCCAGCTCTATGATAACCCATTGGCACCGTTGGATCAGATCCCAGGCTCCACGAACGCACGGGAGAGGCACCGGAGGGAGGTGGTGGTGGTGGTGGGGGGTACATCAGCGAGCCTAGGATCTGGGGCCGCTGGGTTATCATAGAGCTGACCATGGACCAGATGTTCCCTGACCATTTCTATGGTCCTGGGAGGCCAGAAGCGATGTCAGGATGTCACTTTCTGGTTTTGGCAGATGTAAACGCTGCCATTTTTTGTTCTGGAAAGCATGCTTTCCAGGGTAGAGGGGATATCTGGGGTCTTATAGACCCCCAGATGTCTCATTAAAGAGGACTTGTCATGCCTTATTTCTATCACAATTGATGTTTTACATTTCTTGTGATAGGAATAAAAGTGATGAAAAATAAATAAACAAAAGGGACAGCGTAAAAATTAAATAGTAATAAAAAAAAATGTTTTTAAAGCACCCCCCATGCGCAGAAGTGAATACATACGTAGGGCACGCACATGTAAACAGTGTCCACACCACACATGTGAGGCATCACTGCAAACATTCTAGCACTAGACCTCCTCTGTAACCCCTGGTAACCTGTAAAAATGTTTAAAGCGTCGCCTATGGAGATTTTTAAGAATCAGAGTTTGTCGCCATTCCATGATTGTGCTCAATTTAAGAAAAATGACATGTTGGGTATCTGTTTACTTTCCGTAACATCCTCTTTTTATACTTTACAAAAAATGGGGTTTATATTGTGTTTTTTTTTTTTTTTTTGCATTAATATTATGTATTTTTTCCAAAAAAAATTGCATTTGAAAAAGCGCTGCACAAATACTGTGACATAAAATATTGCAACAACCACCATTGTATTCTCTAGGGCCTCTGCTTAAAAATATATATAATGTTTGGGGGTTCTGAGTAATATTCTAGCAAGAAAATTATTATTATTATTTTACAGGATTTATATAGCACCAACAGTTTGCGCAGCGCTTTACAATATTAGGGCAGACAGTACAATTACAATACAATTCAATACAGGAGGAATCAGAGGGCCCTGCTCGGTAGAGCTTACAATCTAGGAGGGAGGGTTAAGTGGTACGAAAGGGCAGTAAACTGTGGGGGATGAGCTGATTGAGAAAATAAGTGTCGTTTTTAGGTGGTGGCAGGATAGGCTTCCCTGAAGAGAAAAGTTTTCAGGGATCGCCTGAAGGTGGATAGATTTGGGGACAGTCTGACAGATTGGGGTAGGGAATTCCAGCTGATGGGAGAGGCTCGGGAGAAGTCTTGGAGGCGAATATGAGAGGAGGTGATGAGGGAGCTGGAGAGCAGGAGGTCTTGGGAGGAACAAAGAGGACAATTGGGTTGGTATTTTGAGACTAGGCTGGTGATGTAGCTGGAAGTAGAGCTGTGGATGGAAAATGATGGTTTTTACATGTAGGAGAGAAGGGTCAGAATCGGCCTGGGCTGGAAGTAGTTACAGCGGAGTTCCAGCCGGAAGTGGAAGATCTGCTCATCTGTCTCCTCCCCCCTCCGGTGCCATATTTGGCATCTTTCGGGTAGAAGGGTGAGCTGGTACCTGTTGTTTTTGTCAGAAGTTTGGCCCCCTTCCCCATTCCGAAAGCGCAGTAGGGAATCGGCTGTGAAGCTGCAGGACCTCTCTGCTGGTTTCCCTTAAAGGCTATGGCACCCAAGAGCCGATGGAAACATTGGCTGGGGTGCCGACATCGCTGGACTCCAGGACAGGTAAGTGTCCTAATATTAAAGGTCCGCTGCTGCTGTTTAATTTTTCCTTGGGGGAGAGCGGAATTCCGCTTTAAGGAGCACATGCCCCACCCACTCACTAGCGCCCAATCCATGCTGTGTAAATAGAATGTTGATGCGGGGGGGCGTGTCTGTGACTGCACTGTTTTAACACCCAGGGTTATCTACACACTGCGGTCACAGACATTGTGCTGGTAATAGGGGGAAATGCCAGTGATTTCTAATACAAAGCAGTGGAATTCCCAGATAATGCATTTTACAACATCCGGGGTGTAGGGAATATAAATCCAGCTTTATGGGGGTGTTTATGGATCAGCTTCACTCATCAGCTCTCTCTATTTGTATTCAGGAGATCCTGCGAGTCGGAGACACGGATCAGGATGGGCAGCTGAGCTTCGAGGAGTTCACCCGATACCTGGTGGAGAGGGAGAAACGTCTGCTCATCATGTTCAACAGCGTGGACCGCAACAACGATGGTGTGTATATATAACACATCCGTAATTCTAGGCCTCCCTCTATCCTCATACACACGTACAGAGGGAGGGGGATAGCCCCGGCGGGGGTGGGGGCAGACCGGAAATATATTATTTCTTTTACTGTATAGTGGTCCTTAAATCTAGACACCTCATACCACTGATTTTATCTTCTTATGTGAACTCTATAACATTTAAGAGAGAGAAAGGGGAGATCAGGAGAATGGAGGGATTCTTTAACCACTTAAGGACCGGAAGGATTTTCCACTGTAGGACCAGAGCACTTTTTGCGATTCGGCACTGCGTCGCTTTAACTGACAATTGCGCGGTCGTGCGACGTTGTACCCAAACAAAATTTGTGCCTTTTTTTCCCCACATATAGAGCTTTCTTTTGGTGGTATTTGATCCCCTCTGCGTCATTTCTGATCTTTTTCTCTAAAAAAAGAGCGACAATTTTGCAACAAAAACAATATAACTTATTTTTTCTTATAATCCATATCCCAAAAAAATATGAAAACAAACGTATTCATTGCTTTTGGCTGATTTATATGCTTCCTCATATTTTTGGTAAAAAAAAACGTAATCTGCGTTGATTGATTTGCGCAAAATTTGCCACGTTTACAAGCCATGAGAATTAATTTCTGACATTTTACAATTTTTTTTTTTTTTTTTTTTACTGGTAATGGCGGCGATCTGCGATTTTTATCGGGACTGCGATATTGAGGCAGACATGCCGGACATTTTCTGACACTTCTTTTGGGACCAATGACATTTATACAGCGATCAGAAGTTTTAAATATCTACTTATTACTGTATAAATGTCAGTGTTAGATCTCTTATGCCCCTGGCAGCCCTGCCCCCTCACAGTTAGAACACACCTAGGGAACACAGTTTACCCCTTCACTGCCCCCTGCAGGTGAACCCCTTCCCTGCCAATGACATTTATACAGCGATCAGAAGTTTTAAATATCCACTTATTACTGTATAAATGTCATTGGCAAGCAAGGGGTTCACCTGCAGGGGGCAGTGAAGGGGTAAACTGTGTTCCCTAGGTGTGTTCTAACTGTGAGGGGGCAGGGCTGCCAGGGGCATAAGAGATCTAACTGATCCCAGTGACAGGTATCAGTAGATCTCTTACATGCTGCCTAAAAGAGCGTGGAACCGCCGTGTTTACATTGGCGGTTCCCCGTTTTTCTTCTCTGCCAGGCAATCGCAGCTCGCCGGCGGACATCGAGTCCGCCGGACCTGCAGCCATGCTTCTGTAGAGTGTGATGGGCACGAGAGCGCGCCCCCGCCTGCTAATGCCGCTGTTTATAGGCGTTGATTCACGGGGCGCTGCCACTCTGTAGCAGTAAATGTACGCGGTCGGGAAGTGGTTAAGAAAAGGCACCAACTCCTTTGTATATAATCAAAGTAATGTTTTTAGAGAGAAGGATGGGATTTCAGGGTGCCAAAATACAATTCAGTATTTAGTAAAAAATTGTTTTATTTTAACAAATATGAAATGCATAAATATTTTTATAAAAAGATGGTCAAATGTGAATCATACAACATGTGTACATCGGTGTACGCTCTACATGTTTTGCCTTGGTGTCGGCTTCTTCAGGAGTCTTTAACACCTTATGTTATTAATTCAATAAAACAGACAAAAATATTATTCAAAAACGCAGACGAAATCGCGTTTTTGATGAAGAATTGGTCACACATTCCAATAGACACACTCCTAAACCTTGTGGACAGCTGTTATAGCTGCTAAGGGTCAGCCAACTCAATATTGAACCCTACGGACTAAGACTGAGATGCCATTAAATCATGCTTGTGTAAAGGCAGGTGTCCCAATACTTTTGGTAATTGTGTGTATGTATATATAAAATTTAAACAAGACAGTGTCAGTAGGACAGAGGTTGATGTCAGTGAATGGTGTCAGTCAGTAAGGCAGAGAACGGTGTCAGTGGGAGCAGTTAAGGGTGTCCGTAGTTTCTTATTTTTATGATTTTTTTTTTTTTCAATTATCATTTTGTACAATTTTTTTATTTTTTACAATTTTTTTATTTCTTTATTTATTTTTAGAAGCCCGTTGGGGGGCTTTGGTGAAATATCAGGGGTCTAAGCAGACCCCTGATGTCTCACTTTTGAGACAGAGAAAGTGACTGAGGGCAGAGATTCCCCTGTCCCTTTCTCTACAGCCTCATCTGCACTGAACAGTGAATGAATAGGAAGTGCTCTGTGCTGAGCTATGATTCAGATATAACTGAACACAGTGAGTGAGTGGTACTGATCACTCACTGTTCATTCAGAAAGGGAAGGGGCTAGTAAATGACATATACAATGGCCCTTTTCCCGCTCTTCATCCTACAACCTCCCCCTGTGTGCCCTCAGCAGCAGCCCGCCGGAGAGGAGAGAACTCCAGGCGTAAGGGGGAATCTGTGCCACACAGGATGATTAGGGTGTGCCCAGACACATCTGGAACACCCCATGCACACACCTATGACTGCAATGTCGGTGTGTTGACAGGTGCGTTAGGGTGCTATTTAGAATGAATGACATAACATTGCACCAAGGCACTTAATGTTACCATGAATAGATGATGTGAATGGGCTATTAGCCCTAGATCTAGGCCAATATAGGACATCCATCCCCATATGATTTTGTTCTATTATTATTATTATTATTGATAGACCTAGAGCTCCCACCTGCCATAGCGTGGTACAAAGTAAACTATACAAAGAAGGATGAGTAGTATAGACAATAGATGAGACATATTATATATTTCTATGGCTGTAGCTGTTATTGCTACAAATGATCAGCAGCATTACAAGGCTGAAAAGCTCTTGTGTGCCCGTCCTGTGCGGCAGGAAATAATGAATTCTGGGAATTGTCGCCCAGCTGCTGTGATTTTAGTTTCCCATGACAGTGATTATCTGACGAGGCTGTGCTGCTTAATGCTGAACTCCGGGAATTCATTTGTTTTGCAAACTAGTCCAGCTAAGTATCCATGTCTGATGTGGTCATTCGCTGTAGTAGCCTGCAATACATGAATGGAGACTGTGAGTGCTGCACCAGGAGCTTCCCCTCTGCACACACAACACAGGGGGTCACTCGCTTGACATTGCCACCCTTCATAATATTTTTTAAATACAAGGCGTTCTCTGATTGGATGAGGTGGAGATTGACATCTTATCCTCCCTTCTCTCCACCTTATCCATACACAGAATGCCTTGTGTTTAATGAAAACAGAAATACAAAGCTTTTTGTAAAGTGAGACAGAGCCGAGTGAGCGACCACCCCACCGCGGTCAGTGTGCAGGGGGAAAGCCACTGGAGCTGCCCCCAGAAGATCATTGCTATCGCTGTATGTAGCGCTGACTAGTACACTGATTTTCAGGATCCCCAGCGGCTCTATGAATATGGATACTTATTGAGCTAGACCACCATAAGTATGCATTAAAGATAATTTCTGGAGTTCCCCTTTAAAAACACTGTCACACTGCCCATTGAGAGTAGAGCATTACATGTGGTTGCGGTATGGCCCCATTTGCATTTGACAGTGACACTTTTGCTTTGCCGCGATGTGTACAGCCCAGAGCAGCTGCATACCAGTGTTGCCAACCTCCCGCAGTGTTTTTTTACTGGCAAAACCTGGTAAATTTACTGGCGGAGCACATTTTTTACTGACAGCTTGACAAATAACAGAACTCCCATTTAAAAACTAAGACAATTGATATTTAAACACAGCATGAAGACACTGACAATACCCATATCAAGTAATTTGCCTGATTTACACTTAAAAATCAGCACAGCATGACAAATTATCAGACCCTGATATTTATAGACAGTTGTAAAAATCACTGATTTTTACAAACTGGCAGTAAATTTACTGGCGGTTGGCAACCCTGCTGCATACTCTACTTTTAGGTGGGTGTTTTGGGGGGTGGGGGTAAAAAACTGCTTAGCCTCTGGTTTTTAGCGCCCCCTGGCTGCCTCTGTGAATGATACTGAGTTAACATTGGAAGCAAACATGCCTGTGTATATTTTTTATTTACTTAGCCCCGGTTCACACTACCATGGCTTCAATGTCACGACTGAATCCCAATGCGACTTCGGCATGACTTGCATGCAACTTCTTTAACCACTTGAACCCCAGAAGGATTTACCCCCTTCCTGACCAGAGCACTTTTTGCGATTCGGCACTACGTTACTTTAACTGACAATTGTGCGGTTGTGCGACATTGTACCCAAACAAAATTGGCGTCCTATTTTCCCACAAATAAAGCTTTCTTTTGGTGGTATTTGATCACCTCTGCGGTATTTTTTATAAACAAAAAAAGAGCGATCATTTTGCAAAAAAAACCAATATTTATTACTTTTTGCTAAAATACATATCCAAAAAATATTTAAAAAAATGTATTCATCAGTTTTTTTTTTACTAGTAATGACGGCGGTCTGTGATTTTTTTTTTTTTTTTTTTTTTTTTTTTATCGGGACTGCGATATTGCGGTGGACATGTTGGACATTTTTGACAATTTTTTTGGGACCATTGAGATTTATACAGCTATCAGAGCTAAAAAAAACAAAAACACTGATTACTGTGTAAATGTCATTGGCAGTGAAAGGGTTAAACTGTAGGGGGCTCTCTAGGGGTTAACTGTGTGTTCTAACTGTGTGGGGGCTGGGCTGGCAGGGGCATGACAGACCTAACTGATCCTTATTACAGGGATCAGCAGATCTGTCATGTCCCCCCTCACAGCACGGGGAACCGCCATGTTTACCCGTTCTTCTCTCACAGGCAATCGCGGGTCGCCGGCGGACATCGAGTCCGCCCGACCTTCGGCCCCAGGGAGCATGTGGCAGGCATAGTAGCGTGCTGGCGGCAGTACACGCCCGCTGTCGCGAATGCGCCGATCACCCTTTATAAATGGCAATCTGCGCAGCAGTGCCACTTTGCTGCTATATATACTATACGCGGTCGGCCAGTGGTTAATAGAAGTCATTATAAGTCGTGCTGAAGTTGCACCAAAAGTAGTGCAGGATCCTTTTTCTAAGTCGAAGCGACTCAAGTCGCTCCTATTGGACTAAATGGGGTGCGACTTTTGATTTGAAAGAGTAGCAGTGCCTGTCGCACCAATGTGAACCGGGCCTTAAAGTGTATTTAGACTTTAACCGGTCTCCTTCAAGGGGCAGAGCCTTCTCTAGCAGCACAGAGTGGGTTGGGGGGGGGGGGGGCAAAATCTATTTCATATCAACCAAATATTGATTTGCTTTTTTTATTTCACCCTTCCAGGTCGCATTGACGTGTCTGAGATACAGCAATGTTTTCAGAGCCTTGGCGTCCATATCACACCGGACCAGGCCCACAAGATCCTGCTAAGGTGAGAGAATGGAGATTCCATATCTGTCAGGTTCCCCTGTAGTATATTACTTTCCTTTTTAGGATCATTTCAACCAATCACAAAACTCTGATCAGAATCCATAAGGATATCCCTTCCTCTGTTTTGTTTTGGGATGATTCATTTGGCAGAAAGGCTAACAATCCACACCTGATTTCAACTTGCTGTGACCCAAGGTGCCTACCTGTGACATGACTTCTGAGCATGTCATAGGTGCTCTTTGCATGGTCATTAAAGTTGAACTAAGCACCTGAAAATGCTCACTTTCACCTTCCAGCGAGGTGAAGGTTACATCCCTCACCAGCCGCTGTTATATTTTCTCTGGCTATGTCCAGGTGCTGGGTTTTTAACCTCTTGATTGCCCGATGGGGAATGACACCATTCCGCGTGTGTGGGAGAAGTCATTCATTCCGGCCAGCTGGAGTGTGCCAGAAATGCATGCTGACCTGTGCATGCGTAGCTCAGTGTACATTCAATAGAGGACTGTGGGCATCCTGCACATAGGATGACCTAAAGCACAGCAGACACATTATAGTTACTACAGTTTTTGGGTTAAAGTGGAGTTCCACCCAGTTAAAAGTCAGCAGCTACAGAGTGTGTAGCTGCTGACTTTTAACAATCGGACACTCACCTGTCCCTCGCTCCGCTCGAGGCGCGCTCTTCTCCCCCTCCCCTCGGCAGCGCCGGTATCATAAGTGTGGGCACCCAGCTTTGGCTTCAAGGCTGAGCGTGCACTGTGCATGCGCGAGTCGCACTGCACCTTGCAAATGGCCTGCGTATCTTCTGGGACCTGTGACGTGTCCCAGAAGATTGCCGAGAGGGAGGGGGGGGAGGGGAACTTCCTTTCTGGAGCCGTGGCTCTAGGAGAGGAAGTGGACCTAGGACCCGGTGAAAACAGGGTCCCTGCTCCCCCAACCCAAAAAAAAAATGAGATGCCAATTGTGGCATGTCAGGGGGTCACCTTCCCTTTAAAGCGGAAGTTCCACTTTTGGGTGGAACACCGCTTTTAAACATTTCAGGCTGTGCACACAGACGCTGGATGGAACACATGCCCGGTGCTGGTACTTCACCTTGCAGAGGTGAGAAATGGAAGCGAGCCCCCGTTCACACTGGAGCGACTTGTCATGTGATTTGACAGGTTGCACCCTATTGCCAGCAATCGCACTGTTCAAATCTTTGCAGTGCCGCTCCGATTTGAAAAAGTAGTTCCTGCACTTCTTTTGCCAATTTCAGGTGCGGCTTGGATAAACATCTGCACATGAAGCCACACAGATGTCTTCCAAGTCGCACTCAAAGTCGCCCTGACATGCGGCTTTGAAATCGTGCGACTTCAGATGAAGTTGCACGATTTCAAAGCCATAGTCCATGTGAACAAGGCTTTAACCACTTCCCGCCCGGCCTATTGACAAATGATGGCCGGGCGGGGGGGTTCATTATCCTGACTGGATGTCTATTGATGTCCTCAGGATAACCCACGATCGTGCGCCCATGGGGGCGATCGGTGGTGCCGTGGGTCAGTGTGGCCCACCGCATTACCGACCGAGGTAAAAGGCTTCCATCGGAAGCCTTTTACCATGTGATCAGCCATGACCAATGATGGCTGATCACAGTGTAAATAGGAAGAGCTGTTTATCGGCTTTTCCTCTGCTCAGCTCTGCAGACCTGAGCAGTGGAGAGCCAATCAGCTGCTCTCCTGCCGGGGGGGGGGCTGCGCTGAACGTTTATCAGTGCAGCTCCCCTCAGGATCGCCACACTGGACCACCAGGGAGCCGACCAGGACCACCAGAGAGCCCCCACTAGACCACCGGGTAAGGGCAATACAGTGCACTGTAGGGATGGCACTGTGATGCCAGCCAGTGCCATCCCTAACAGTGCTATATGCACCAGTGCCCAGCAGTGCTGCATATATGTGCCCCATCATCAGTGCAACCTTATTGGTGCCACCTCATCAGTGCCAATCTGTGCTGCCTCATCAGTGCCCGTCAGTCTAGCCACATCAGTGCCCGTCAGTGATGGAGAAAATGTACTTATACAAAGTTTTGTGACAGAAACAAAGAAAAACGTACTTATTTTTTTTTTTTTTTTTTCAAATTTTTTTCTTTTATTATTTGTAGCGCAAAAAATAAAAACTGCAGGGGGTGATCAAATACCACCAAAAGAAAGCTCTGTTTGTTGGAACAAAATGATAAAAACTTGTGTACAACGTCGCACAACAGCGCAATTCTCATTCAAAGCGCAACAGCACCGAAAGCTGAAAATTGGTCTGGGCGGGACGTGTTCTAAGTGCCTGGTATTGAAGTGGTTAAAGGCCCCTACCTTCATTTGTCTCACATACGCTGCTGCTAAGCAGTAGTGCATACTGAGCTATTTGTCTTTCCTGAGTAACCTCTATTAAAGTGTTTACAATGAACTTAATGTACTAAAGTGGACCTTCGGTCATCTTTCCATCTATTAAATCTTCTGCCCTTGTTGTTTTAACTTTGGATAGTAAAAATTTTTTTTTCTGCCAGTAAATAACTACCTTATACAGCCCACTTTCTGTTTCTTGTCTGGTCATTAGCCCAGGCTTATCACATCATGCATCTCTCTCTCTCTCTCTCTCTCCCTCTCCCTCTCCCTCTCCCTCTCCCTCTCCCTCTACTATTAACATGTTTATACCACCCTGCTCCATACGTAGCAGGATGGTAAACCTTATGGGCCTATAGGTCTTCAGCTCACTATACAATCGAAGTGTTTAAACTTTTTTCACATGGATGCTCCATAGCCTCCAGGGCAGTATGGGCTCTCTTTCTCAGGCCACACTTTTACTAATAAGGGCATGTCAACCTCTACTGTGTTTCTTGGGCCCTCAATCTACCTGGGCGCTGACCCTATCACAGCGACACCATATGGAAAAAAGAGAAGTCCATGAGGGTACTGTTAGTTCAATGTTTTCTATACCCCACCCTCCCCACTTCATGCTGCATATAGGCATGTCACTAAAAGGAATTCAGTGTTCCTCTCCTCCCTCACCTACACCAAGAGACGCCAGTCAACACCACATACACCAACCTTACTCTATATCTCTCACTAACCTCGCATTCAATATGTAAATCATGCTTATACCCTATAATAACCCTTCTGTTTATGGAAATAATAACCTGGAATGTCAAGGAACTTGGGGGGGCCCCCCCCCATCAAAAAAATTTAAATCCTGCGTCCTCTCCAACACTTGAAAACTGATATCGCTTTGCTACAGGAAACACATTTGACATCCCGGGACTTTTTTCGCATGAAAAAGCTCTGGGTGGGTACAGTCATAGGATCTGAAGGCACAAGCAGAAAGGCAGGTGCCCTCATATTGATTCATAAAAACTTCCCAGATAAAATAATATCCTCTGGGGGCGTGGTCTGGACATGGCCGGGTAGAGACGTGTCTCACTTGAGCTCCGGTCTACCTCTCCGGCAAACCCGACATCCTGACACGACAAATCAATAGACATGTCAGCGGCTAAGAAGAGAAAGACGAAATACACACAGAGGAGCACGGGCCAACTTAAACAGAGCGGAGAACTGCAGAAATTTTTTACTAAAACCAGAGACTCACACGAGGCCTCCGCTAGCAACTCCAAGATGGCGCCCGCACGTGAAAAGTCTCAGGGGAAGACATCTGCTCCGGCGTCTCCTGTGGCATCCACTAGCTCAGACGCCTTCACAGACTTTCCACCAGAGCTCCGCTCGGTAAACGGCGGGTCACCGACCTCGATGTCTGGGCTGGGAGCGGATGAAGAACTAAGGGCCCTGCTGAGAGCGTTGCCCACAAAAGCCGACATCGTGGGGCTTATAGGCAAAGTGGAAGCAGCACATCGCAGAGAACTACAGATAGTCAAATTGGATATCACTAAACTATCCGACAGGCTCTCCACGGGGGAAACCTCGCTAGCAAACATGGAACGAAGGCTGACGGACCTGGAGGCCGCCCAAAAGCAACAAACATCCCACGCCATGCAGCTGCAGCTCCGGTTGGAAGAGGCCGAGGACCGCAGCCGTCGCAACAACCTTCGGCTGCGGGGCATCCCGGAGGCGACGGGGCCGGAAGACCTGATAGCTACGACCACTGAAATATTTCGCCGGCTACATGAAGAGCCGTTACCTCCGGGACTGGAATTTGACCGAATACACAGAGCCCTCGTGCCCCGGCCCGCAGACCCGGCTAGGCCGCGAGATGTCATATGCAGGATCCACCGCTATACCCATAAGGAAATAATCCTCCGGAGGGCATGGGAGGCAGGGGATCAGGACTTTGATGGCGCCACGGTCAAGATTCTCCCGGACCTCTCTAAAGCGACACTACAACGCAGAGCACTTCTGCGCCCGGTGCTGGAGCTGGCAAGAGAGCTGAATATCACGTACAGATGGAGATACCCTTTGGCGGTGAACTTCCGAAACGGCCGAGACTCCTTCACTCTTCACACCCCAGAAGACCTACCGGATCTTTTCACCTTTATGAACACAGCACCGATCGCGGTGCCGAACTGGCTGGCCTGCCTTCCACACTTCCCGAACAGACAGGGACCGACACCGGGAAGCAATGCACCCCCCAGACCGCAGAGAGCCCGCAGGCGTTCCAGGAGACCTTCGCCTGAACACCCCAGAGAGGACTGATGCTCCACACAGGTATGAGACTGCTTCCCCGCTGTATCCCTTTGCTCTACAGAACTGGAGTAGCCGGCCTGTGAGACTTCCCTTGGCCCGAACACTAGGCACGCAACATTTGACCCCCCCTTAGGTGGTTCCCACCCGAATACCTGTTACACTAAGAGGACAGTCTACCCACCTAGAAGACAAGCTATCTCAAGCTCCACCGAAACCCCATAGCACAAGAGTCTCACCACCTTCGGAACCCCCTGACAGGACACGGAGACTTTTTAGGGGTCCCGATTCACGCCGGAGATGGGCAGCCTACCTATCTAGCGGATCTACCACACGGGGGACTAAGATGAGAGAGCTGCCGCCTCTGGGATGGCCGTATAGCCTCCCATACTTACCATGCATCTGACAATGGGCCTTGCCTGAGGTGGTACATTGTGGGGGCTGGAGAACATAAGAATGGGGACTGAAATGAGATGCCTAGATCAGACTTCCACAATTGAGAAGCTTTTGTACACAGGTGGGGGGAGGAAATACCATATTGCAATTTTTTCGATGCCCGGGTCAGGGGTGGCTACAGCTGTTGTCGCTAGGATGCCACGGGAAGACTGGAGCAAGGGGGTATCAGTTATGGGAAGGCTCTACTACCCTCTGGGATACCCGGTTTGAGGCAGGAGCGTGCCGCTATGTCGCGGAAGGGAGTCTTCCTCCAGAGAGAGTGGGGGACCTCCTTGGTTCGGCTGGGGGCGCGCCCACCTGCAAAGAGGATGCAAAAGATTTGGGTGAAGACCTAAATAAGGTCTACACTGTGTTATTTCGTTGACAGTTAAGTTTTTGTTGTACATGTTGGATAAGATGTCCAGGTTGGGGTTGCGGGGGGGACCGGGCTTGTCTCTGCACGAGCCAACTCCACCCATCCACCCACTTAGACTGGCACCGTATTGGCCAACCCCTGGCAGATACGGGAGCTACAGCAAGTTTGTTTTGTCTTGCATTTAGAAGAGGCATATTGCTCGGGCCTGGTTTCCACGGCTCCCCGGGCAATATCTCCTCATTTTGGTAACTAGTTACCTTCTCTTCTATTTCACTTCTAATTTCTGCCTATCTAGGCTTCCCTACCCCCCTACTCTCTTTCCTCTTACATCCCCCCCCTTCCCACCTCCCCTTCCCAGGTAACGTGGGGCAGTAATGGACGGCATCAAAGTGATGTCCTTAAATGCGAGGGGCCTGAACACCCCTGAGAAAAGACGCATTCTAATGACAGACCTGAGACGAAATAAAATAGATGTGGCGTACATCCAGGAAACCCACTTCAAACACGGCAAACTCCCCATTCTTACTAACCGGTACTATTCGAAGGTCTACCACGCGAACAATCCTGAGGCTAAATCCAAAGGGGTCTCCATTCTGATCTCAAACAAACTCCCCTGGGTATGCGAAAATATTCACAGGGACCCACAGGGACGGTATCTTTTTCTACGAGGGAAAATAGGGGAAGACAAGGTGACACTAGCCACGATCTATACACCAAACTCACTACAAGACACATTCCTCAGGTCCACACTACGTATACTCAGGGACTTCCAAGAGGGCCAGCTACTTCTGGGAGGAGACTTTAATATCCCCTTGATCCCCTCGGTTGATATGTCCACTGGCAAATCATCGGTGGCCCCAAGGACTCAGAAAAACATTGCAAGAGCTCTACACGGGTCTCAATTAGTAGACGTGTGGAGATTGCAACATGCGGGAGAACGAGATTATACATTCTATTCCCCACCCCACAGAATGTATTCCAGAATAGACTATTTTCTGATCCCGCACGGCCAGCTACATGCGGTTCGAGATACATCTATAGACCAGATCACATGGTCTGACCACGCAGCGCTCACTATGACATACGCCCTTACAGACGCATCCCATTCTAGAACCCGTTTTTGGCGACTAAATGACAGCCTGCTGCAGACACCTGAGGTACTCCAAGAGGTACAAACGGAACTGCGCCACTATTTTGACACCAACGACCAGGACGATAGTGACCCCAGACTCATATGGGAGGCCCACAAGGCGGTTATAAGAGGGGTGCTCATTAAACAGGGGTCCCAGGTGAAAAAAGAACGGAATAAGCAACTAGTTACATTACTGGGTAAACTACATCAATTGGAGGCAAAACACAAACACGCTACGACCCCCACTCTAGATACAGAGATCATGCTACTTCGCAAACAAATTGCAGATCTGCTGCACTATAGAGCTAAAGCAGCTTTACAGACCTGCCAAAAAATAGGTTACGAATGGGGGGACAAGTGCGGAAAAACATTGGCTAACCTCGTTCGGGAACGCAAGGTCGCGTCCTATATTCCCTGCATCATTGACTCAAGGGGATCTAAGAATAGTCTACCAAAACAGATTTCACAAACGTTCGGAGATTTCTACTCCAAACAATACAATCTACCGGACTGTGACCCTTCCCAGACAGACATTGACGACTACATCATAAACTCCCTTCTGCCCTCATTACCGGAAGACGCTCGGACAGACCTAGAACAACCACTTACCCTGGAAGAACTACAGGGAGCAATAGCTTCCACCAAAAAGGGGAAAGCCCCAGGACCTGATGGGTTCACTCTACCCTACTATCAGACTCTCCTACCTATTTTAGGCCCCTACATGCTCAAAATGTTCAATACAATCAGAGAGGATAACCCACTTCGTAAAGAATCATTGAAGGCCCACATCACGGTAATCCCCAAAGATGGTAAGGACCCCACGAGTTGTGGAAGTTACAGACCCATCTCACTTTTAAATATTGACCTCAAACTCTTTACGAAAATAATTGCACTCAGACTAGCACAACATCTTCAATCTTTGATACACCTAGACCAAGTGGGGTTCATTCCAACGAGAGAGGCAAGAGATAACACGACCAAAGTTCTGAACCTGATACACATAGCTTCGAAGACCAAAACACCCTGCGTCTTTCTCAGCACAGACGCTGAGAAAGCGTTTGACCGAGTGAATTGGAGGTTCATGCTCTCGGTGCTCCGCCACATTGGGCTAGGGGAGACGATGTTGGGATGGATAAGGGGCATCTATTCAAACCCGACGGCTCAAGTCAAAGCTAACGGAATCCTATCAGATCCGTTCCCCATAACTAACGGAACGCGACAAGGATGCCCGCTCTCCCCCCTTCTCTTTGCTCTCTCGTTGGAACCATTTCTGTGCAGAATCAGGAGCAACCCCGATATACAGGGCCTTAAAGTTGGAGATAGTCACTGTAAAATATCGGCCTATGCGGACGACCTCTTATTTACACTGACGAACCCCATCACATCACTACCGAACCTCATGCGCGAATTCAAGACGTACGGGCAATTGGCAAATCTAAAAATTAACTTCGACAAATCGGAGGCGATGGGGATTGCCCTACCAACTGACTTTCTACATACCCTGCAACATAACTTCCGCTTCAAATGGTCTACCACAGCACTGAAATACCTGGGTACGCTCATCCCTGCAGTCCCAGCCCGAACGTTTGAGCTTAACTTCCCTCCGTTAGCAACCAAGACCCGTATAATGCTGGAGCAGTGGCAGAAAGGACTACACTCATGGTTCGGGAGGTGTAATCTCCTGAAAATGGTGGTCTTGCCAAAGTTCCTGTTCCTTTTCCAAGCCCTTCCAATTAAAATCCCGCCAACGTACCTTAAACAGATGCAATCTTTGTTCTTACGATTCATCTGGGCCGCCAAGAAACCACGTATCTCTCAAGCCCATCTGACCCTACCAAAGACGCACGGAGGACTGGCAGTACCGAGCCTCAAAAATTACTACTTAGCAACTCACATAGGCAGAGTGATAGACTGGAAACGCCATAGAGACAGAAAATTATGGGTACAATTAGAATCATATACCACTGCAGAATGCCCTCTGGTACTTCGAGGAGCTACCCGCGGAGATGCAAAAACACCCCACTATAGGCACTACCCTGCGTATTGGGCATAAGGAACTAGGGCGAGCGTCCTTTACGACCCCTGACTCCCCCCTATACCCCATCCTGGGGAACCTACACTTCACAATGGGGTTGGACCCTCGGGAGTATCGTCACTTAAGGGAAAACGGCAGAGACAGGGCAATAGACTTTATATCAGGGGGCCAATGGGTATCACTCAAGTCCTTAATGGCAACGGAAGGTCCATTCCAGTTGACATTTTGGCCTGCTCTACGCCTACATCACTTCTTGCAATCTCTACCGTCCCCGGATAAATTTAATCGACCTCTGTCAACCTTTGAGGAATACTATGGAGGCACCGATGATTTGCTGCGGGTCTTATCTAAATCTTATGCCCTGCTAAACACCCCGATAGAACAACCACATCTCTCATGCCTGGCCAAATGGGAAAGGGACTTGGGATGCACCTTCACTACAGCGCAAACACAAAATATCATCAGATTCACACTAAAATCTTCCCTATCCACGAAGATCCAGGAAGCAAACTTTAAAATTCTCACTAGATGGTTTTACACTCCCACTAGACTACAAGCATGCTATCCTAACACCTCAGATAGATGCTGGAGATGTCGGGAGGAAAGAGGCACATTACTCCACATATTTTGGACCTGCCCCCGACTCCAGTCTTACTGGACGAGGATCCATGATATTAGTCAGAAAATGACAGAACACCAGATCCCCAAAGACCCAACTTTTCTTCTTACTGCATGTCTCCTCGATATCCCCTAAAATATACAGTAAATCCATTCTACGGCATTTACTAAACGCAGCCAAAGCGGGCATCGCCCTTTATTGGAAAAAACCAAATGCGCCATCAATTACCTGTTGGTTCCGAAAGGTAGAACAAATAAATAAAATGGAAGACCTAATCCTCACGGCCCAAAACAAACAGGAACGATACAAAAAACCATGGGAGTTCTGGAACACATTTGTGTTGTCAGAGGAAGGGAAAACCCTGCTCATAGACGTGCTATCCTAAATACAGGGACATTTGGAGGCATTGGTGAACGTGCCCCTCAGGCGTCCCATGGCAACTGCCCCACGAGACCTCCCCTTACCCCACCACCTTCCCTGAACTTCCCCGTCCTACCCTTACTCTCTTGAGACCCCACCTTTCCTTCTACTTTCCTTCTATGCTATTCTGTGGCATATTAGGCTATAAAAACTCATCTCTTTCCCTCTATGCTTTCTCTTTCTTGTCCTTATTATGTGGTTCCTATATAAAATAGAAACCCCGGATTGAGTGACCGGATTAAGGAGTTCATGCACACTAATGTTGAGATACATCAATATGATCTAATGATAAAAGAGGATTAAAAGGGATAACCACTGTAATTACAATATATGTAGATGGATGCATGTCTTTGTATGCGTTGGAAACAAATGTCCCTTGTTTGTACTGTATCTCTGGTCGCCCATCTCGGGTGTTAATAAAAAAATTCATATTTGAAAAAAAATAATAATATCCTCTGAAACTGACATTAAGGGCCGTATGGTCACTGCTCACATACAATTCGGCTTCAGAGACCTCAGGATCACATGTGTTTACGTCCCAACACTGATCTATCCACCCACCTACTTAAACACCCTACCACCCCACACATAATAGGCGGAGACTTCAATAGCACTATGCATCCTACGGATGATACGTTAACACCCCAGCCCCACCCAACCAAAAACCAATCCTCCTAAGGCCCCACATTACTATGCACGACAATGGAATCCCTCCATCTCACTGATTTATGGAGACTCCATCATCCTGTAGACAGAGTTTACATTCTACTCACCCCCACTCACAAGGATAGACTATGTGTTTGGAACAGAAGATATGATTCCTCTGATTGACAACACAGAAATTCACGAAATAGCAATTTCGGACCACGCCTCCGTCTCCCTAACTCTCACAGACTCTACCTTCCACCCAGGCACTCGCCTTTGGTGCTTTCCCTCGTACTTTAACCAAAAATGAAGATTTCACCACATACATAATGAAAGCTTGGGAAGACTATGAATACACCAATGGGGCTCACCTAAACAACCCCAATTTAAACTGGGAAGCAGGCAAGGCCTACCTTAGGAGTAGGATAATATCTTATGCCACGTCCTTTAAAAAACGCTCATTAATGAAAGCAAGCACTAGACTTGCCTCAGCCCAACACACACTAGCGTCCTCTTAACACGCACTCCCACAGGCAAGAATGGAAAGAGACCAAGAGAAACTTTGACCTCTGGGCAGATACACTGGAACTCTCTAAGCGGACACAAGCGGATGCCACACACTACAAGTTTGGCAACAAAGCTGGCAAACTCCTCTCCAGACTCTGCAGAGGACCATATAAACCCACACACATTACTGCACTTCGTGACAAAATGGGAAACGTTCACACACAACCCCAGGGATTAACCCAAGTGATGCTTGACTGTTACTCTTCCCTTTATGCCCTTGACCCTATTGACAACACTCAAGCAAAAAAATTTCTAGATGCCCTAAAGCTACCAAGGGTCTCTCCTGACCAGTTAACGTTACTAAATGCACCCATATCCATCCTAGGAATAAAAAACATCATTGACCAACTACCTTCTGCTAAAGCACCTGGTCCTGATGGATTTACGGGTGAATTCTATAAAGCCCTACAAGAATCTTTAAGCCCAACGTTACTCAGGGTTTATAATGGTGTATGGTCAGGCGCCGTATATCCCCAAACTAGCAACCAGGCTATCATAAAACTATTAGAAAAAGAAAGGTAAAGATCCTCTAGAACCGAGTTCGTACCGCCCCATCTCCCTCCTAAACCTTGATACAAAAATACTCTCAAAAATAGTGACCAACAGACTAGCAGATATTATCCCCACCCTGATCGACCCTGCCCAATCATACTTCGTCAAAGGCAGGACCGCCTCCCTGAACAATACGCAAGGTGATGATGGTACTGGAAGAGGCTATTAAACATCCCCAGTCCAATAGGGCCATCATCACCTTAGACGCAGAAAAGGCCTTTAACCACTTCCCGACCGCGCTATAGACAAAAGACGTCCACAGCGCGGTCGGGTTATTCTGAGTGGACGTCCCCTGGGGCGCGCACACGGGAACATCCGTGACCGTCGGGTCCGGGGGACCCGACAGATCACGGATCGCGGTGAATGGCCGCTGTGAGCGGCCATTCACCACGTGATCGCGCCGTCCAATGACGGCGCGATCACATGTCAACAAGCCGGCGCTTCCGCCGGCTTTTCTCTCTCCTCTCCGCACCGATCGGTGCAGTGTGAGAGGAGAGAGGGGGGAGGAAAGACGTGTGCAGTCCTGTGGGCAATGTGTAATGCCCACAGCACTGCTAAATGACAGCAACCCCCACCAGCCATAAATCACACACCCAGCCATCCATCCCATCCATCCACACCCCCCATTCTTAGCCCATCCATGCTCAGCCACCCATCCATCAATCCATCCATCCTCACACAGCCATGCTCACCCATCCATCCATCCTCACACAGCCATGCTCACCCATCCATCCATG
>BLSH010416544.1:570000-583323 GCA_018402905.1 Glandirana rugosa
AAACGTTTTACTTCAAAAAAGAAAAAAAAAAAAAAAAGTGTTTTAACAGTATACAATTGTCCAATAAAGAGTGTGGGTCGTGTACGTATGGTGTTTAATGTGGGGTTTTGTGTAAGATGATGAGGAGGGCTCATACCGCTATGGTGTACACACTGTGAAAATGTGTCGGTCCGTTGTAGTCTTCGGGTTGTACATCCCTCACGGTAGTCCGCAAGATCCTCGTATTTAACGTGTATATTAAAGCACTGATGAAGAACGTGAAAACTTCCAGGACCTCGTGGTCCTGTTACCTTTGCGGGTTTTTTACTGGGGTAAAACCTTTCATTTGTGGGGTTGCATATAAGATCCTCTGTATTACTCAGAAAACTTGTACAGTAAAAAAGGCGTTCAAAAACCTTTTACACCTTTATACGTTGGGGTGTTTACTTTCCAAAATGGGGTCATTTTTTGGGCGTTTCCATTGTCCTGGTGCTCCAGGACCTTCAAAAGTGCAAGAAGTAGTCACGAAATTATATGTGCAATTTATGCTCCTAGAACGCCTGATGGCACTCCCTACATGTTGGGCTTCTGATGTTGCCTGGCTGTGTAAAAGTGTCACACATGTGGTATCGCCATACTCGGGAGGAGTAGTAGAATGTGTTTTGGGGTGTAATTTGTGGTATGCATGTGCTGGGTGTGAGAAATAACCTGTTAACATATGACAATTTTGTGAAAAAAAAAAAAAAAAGAAAAAACTTCATTTTGCAAAGAATTGTGGGAAAAAATTACAAATTAAAAAAATTCAACATGCCTCTTATTAAATACCTTGGACTGTCTACTTTCCAAAAAGGGGTAATTTGGGGGGTATTTGTACTTTCCTGGCTTGTTAGGGTCTCGGGAAATGAGATAGGTGGTCAGTACATCAGTTGTGATCAATATTCAGTGATTGGCACCATAACTTGTAGACTCTATAACTTTTACAAAGACCAAATAATATACACTAATTTGTTTTTTTTGTTACCAAAGATATATAGCAGTATAAATTTTGGCCAACATTTATGAAGAAAAATTACTAATTTGCAAAATTTTATAACAGAAACAAAGAAAAATTATTTTTTTTTACAAAATTTTCGGTCTTTTTTTAATTATAGCGCAAAAAATAAAAAACCCAACGGTGATTAAATCAAGAAAAAAGCTCTATTTGTGTGAAAAAAAGGACGCAAATTTCAAATGGGTGAAGTGTTGCATGACTGAGTAATTGTCATTCAAAGTGTGAGAGCACTGAAAGCTGAAAATTGGTCTGGTTAGGAAGGGGGTTTAAGTGCCCAGTGGTCAAGTGGTTAACAACGTCAATTTTGACTGGTTGTTCATGGTTCTTAACAAACTAGATTTCAGTGGCCCCTTCATTCATTTTATACGCCCTCCCATCGGCTAAATTAGTCACTGCAGGACTTTTAAGCAAGGAATTTAGGCTCTTTAAAGGTACTAGGCAAGGATGCTCCTTGTCACCCTTGCTTTTCAATCTAGCCATTGAACCCCTCTCCAGACATTTACTACAGAGGGCCCCCTACATGGTATACAGATTGGAACCGATGAACTTCGCTCCACGATGTGCTCATCTTCTCTGCACACCCGGCAGCGGACGTGCACACCATCAAGGAGGTCTTTGACACTTAGAGTGCTCAGGCCTCCGCATTAATTACAGCAAAAGTGAGGTACTATTATTGGGCTCCTAAAGAAATCCATCCTGGTTGGACAAATCGCCCTTCATGGTAGCGAAATCCCACAATACCTATTTAGGAATTAAAATTGGGAAAACTCCAGCTTCCCTATATTCTTTGAACTATCCTCCTCTCTTTGATAAAATCAATAGGGAATTGACCAGTTGGATGGACCTTCCACTTTCGTTCCTGGGGAGATGTCACCTAATCAAGATGATCAGTTTTGCCAAACTGCTCTATCCTTTACAAACGGTCCCCCTACTGCTTAAGCTCAAGCACATTAAAGCTCTAAACAGCATTTTTTCTCAATTCATCTAGCAAAAGAAAAAGGCTTGAATGGCATTAAAAAAACTATCTCCCCAGGAGCGAAGGAGGTGCAAATCTCCCCAATATAAGGCTCTACAACCTGGCATGTCTATTAGGGATTGGCCTGGACTGGATAACAAAAGCATCCAAATATTCAAACTATGCAATGGAAGCAAAAATGGTTCACCCTTTCTCACTAACGGCATTATTGCACACAAGGTGGAAATCCCTGGCCCCCACTATACAACATAACCTTCTCCTCAGAGACACAGCTATAGCCTGGAGAGAAACCCGCAAACTTTTGTCATTACCACCATTTATTTCCAGATATCTGCCTATAAAGGGACACCCCAGCTTTTCCTCAGGTCTGGAGCACAAAGCCTTCAAATTGGGGGAGAAACAAGGCCTGGGCACTTTTGCTGTATTGTGGGACCAAACTAAGGGCAATCCTCTACCCTTTCAAGAGATAGCCAAAAGCTTTTCTTTACCAAAGTCTCATGTATACTACCACAATTGATGCCTCAGTTTTATACAATCCACCGGTACAGTAGGCTCAATTAAATTCAAAGCCTTCTTCATTGATAAATTGATCAGCCAAAAATCCTACTCAATTTCAGATATTTACAAACCTCTGAGACTATCATCCATTCCCTCTCCAACCACCGCATGGGAAACTAACTGGTCTAAAGACTTCCACATAGAGGGACAAAGTTCTCAAAGGATATAATTCAGTCGTGCGCCTCACCACTAGCAAGCAATGGAGAGAGACCCAATGAAAATGATGCACATAGCTTACACTCCTTTCATAAAAGACATAGATGATCCCCAAAGTTCCTCATATCCACTATGCTTTCAACCACATCCTACACTAGCTCACCACTTCTGGTATTGCCACCATATCTCAAATCTCTGGGACCAAGTTCTGTCCTACATCGCAGACATCACCACTCTACAACTACCGAAAGATCCATTACTATTAGTGTTTAGCTTCTGGGACCCGTCACCTTCCATCATATACGCTCAGGGATCTACTACATCTCATAACGCCTGGATACTGCATACTTTGCGAATGAAACATCCTCAAAAATTTGGGTAGCTCTGTCCAAGCCCTCAATTTCCCAAATCAAAAAGGAACTCCTCCTACTTCAATATAGGGAAAGACTACTGGTAGATCTCTCTCACCCCTCCATCAGGAGGAAATTTCTCAAAAAATGGCAAGCTTTCATATCCAAAACTTTATCTCAAGAAGAAGCAGACTCCTTCGACAGATCCCCATACCACTACTATGGCACCCTCAAAGACCTCTATGACTGCTAATCTTGACAGAAATTCAATCACACATCAAAGTATCCGAAACCGCCACCTCCAAACTTAACCTACAGTCAGGTCTATAAATATTGGGACATCTACGCAATTCTAATCTTTTGGCTCTATACACCACCACAATGGATTTGAAATGAAATGAACAAGATGTGCTTTAACTGCAGACTTTCAGCTTTGATTTGAGGGTATTTACATCCAAATCAGGTGAACGGTGTAAGAATTACAACAGTTTGTATATGTGCCTCCCACTTTTTAAGGGACCAAAAGTAATGGGACAGATTAACAATCATAAATCAAACTTTCACTTTTTAATACTTGGTGTCAAATCCTTTGCAGTCAATTACAGCCTGAAGTCTGGAACGCATAGACATCACCAGACGCTGGGTTTCATCCCTGGCGATGCTCTGCCAGGCCTCTACTGCAACTGTCTTCAGTTCCTGCTTGTTCTTGGGGCATTTTCCCTTCAGTTTTGTCTTCAGCAAGCGAAATGCACGCTCAAGCCGATTCAGGTCAGGTGATTGACTTGCCATTGCACAACATTCCACTTCTTTCCCTCAGTCTACCCCTTCCATGCCAGTGTTATTAGTACAGTGACCGTCCATATTTTCAGCACTGATCACTCTATTGGTGTCATTGGTCCCTAAAAAAGTGTCAGGTATCCAATTTGTCCACCGCAATGTCGCATTCCCGCTAAAAATTGCTGATTGCTGCCATTACTAGTAACAAAAATAAAAATGAATAAATCTGTCCCAGAGTTTGTAGATGCAATAACTTTTGCGCAAACCAATCAATATACGCTTATTGGGATTTGTTTTACCAAAAACATGTAGCAGAATACATATTGGCCTAAATTGATGAAGAAATTTTATTTTTTAGGTTTATATTGGATGTGTTTTTATAGCAGAAAGTAAAAAAATATTGTTGTGTGTTTTTTTTTTTTTTTTTTTTTTTTTAATTTTCGGTCTTTTTTTGTTTATAGTGCAAAGAATAAAAACCACAGAGACAATCAAATACCACAAAAAGAAAGCTCTATTTGTGGGGAAAAAAAAGGACAATTTTATTTGGGTACAGCGTCGCATGACCGCGCAATTGTCAGTTAAATAACGCAGTGCTGTATGGCAAAAAATTGCCTGGTCAGGAAGGGGGGTAAAACCTTCCAGGGCTGAAGTGGTTAAAGTTATTGATTGTAAAGGTTTAATTTTTTTTTTCTAAGATAATAAACAAGTCATACGTGCCAATGGTTTTGCACAGAGTTGCCCTGATATGTACAGATCTCTACATTGCTGGATCAGTGATTCTGAAATGACTGAAGCAGAGTTATCAAAACAGCCAGATGGTTAGCATTTTCTCAAGAGGTCAGCAATGCCAACCTAGGTATTTTTCCTAGTATAAAGACTTTTATCTGTCTACCACTTTTGTGTAGCTTGTTGTCATTCCACAAACCATGCCTCTGATACAATGGAGCTGACGCAGTGTTCCTTTATAGCATGGACCGTGACGGGACGCTGACCATTGATTGGCTGGAATGGAGGGATCATTTCCTACTGAATGCGCTGCACAATATGGAAGATGTTGTCACTTATTGGAAGCATTCCTCAGTGAGTATATCAGCGGGAGGTAAACACAGGCATTTTAAAATGCTTTGGAGGCTAAACACAAGTGAGACCATTGTCATCTCAAGCTGGTAAAGATTCGCCAGCTGCTTTTGATCAGATAATGATTCAAGGGGGCATTCGAATGTATTTTCAGTGATTGCCAATTCACATTGTGATTGTGTGGTCAACCGAACGTAATAATTGATGTGCTGTGCACTTATTACTTTCCTGTACAGATGTGTAAATGCTCCCTCTAGTGGCCACCTGTATATCAGACAGTCCAGTTAGCATCCCTATAGTGGCCACTTGTATATCAGACAGTTCAGTTGGCATCCCTATAGTGGCCACCTGTATATCAAACAGTTCAGTTGGCATCCCTCTAGTGGCCACCTGTATATCAGACAGTTCAGTTGGCATCCCTCTAGTGGCCACCTGTATATCAGACAGTTCAGTTGGCATCCCTCTAGTGGCCACCTGTATATCAGACAGTTCAGTTAGCATCCCTCTAGTGGCCACCTGTATATATCAGGCAGTTCAGTTAGCATCCCTCTAGTGGCCACCTGTATATCAGACAGTTCAGTTGGCATCCCTCTAGTGGCCACCTTTATATATCAGGCAGTTCAGTTAGCATCCCTCTAGTGGCCACCTTTTATATATCAGGCAGTTCAGTTGGCATCCCTCTAGTGGCCACCTGTATATCAGGCATTTCAGTTAGCATCCCTCTAGTGGCCACCTGTATATCAGACAGTTCAGTTAATTTAGTTCAATAAATCTATTAAATTCCTCTGTCTGCTGGCCTTTCATTAAGATAAAACATACAATGCCATTTATTTACAAGTTTAAAGACTATAGAAAGAAACGTACCCCTTTTTATACATATATGTAAAAATAGATAATTACAGACTCCTTTTAAAGTGAAAGTGTGATGTCATTTCAGTGAGCAGAAGTTTTGAGTTCTTTCCGGAGTGTTTAGGTAATTATTGCTTTTTATTAATAGGCCAGTGGCTGCAATGTGAAAATAACCCGGGAGCGTTACTGGTTAAATGGTTTTGAATCTGGTCGTCTCCATGTAGTACCGGTGTTCCTTGGGGTGCAGTTAGGCGGTCGTTTATTGCACTCAAATGTGCGCTTATATGGTAGGTAGTTGATGTTGGATCTCCGCTCTGTGTAGGACAGGTCATTTACCTTGGTATGCAGTTATACGTCATTTAATGTAGGATCTCCATGTAGAAGAGGTCATTGCACCTAATATTAGTTAATGTTGGGTCCTTTTCTTAATGCACAATAGGTCATTGTTCTTGGTATTTAGTTATATGGTAGTTCATGTTGGGTCGTTTCCTCAATGTAGAATATGTTAGTAATAATTACTTAGTGTATGCTGGAGCTTTCCTCCATGTAGGCCACAGTGTGTAGTTATATGGTGGTTAATGTTTGGTTTTTCCCACCATGTAGAAGAGGTCGTTGTTGCTCCGTGTTCAGTTATTACATATTTGGTGTTTGTATCTTTCCTGTGCGTAGAACAGTTTATTTTTCCTTTAGGCTGGGTTCACACTAGTCCGATTCTCGGACTGACATGAAGAGCACAAGTCGCATTACGTCACAAAAACAATGATTCCCTATGAGAGTCGTCTTAACTGCTCCGACTTGTGTTTTTCAAAGTCGGACCGACTTTGAAAAAGGTTCCTGTACTACTTTTGTCTGACTTTGATCCTACTTCAGCCCATTGAGAGGCATTGAAGTCGGATCAAAGTCGTATCAGTGTCTTCACTGATCCGACTTTGGCATGCGACTTGTGCTCTGGGGATCTTGAAGGGGAACTCCACACCATATTTTTTTAAAAAAACTGGCATGGGGTCCCCCTCCAGGAGTATACCTGGCCCTTTGGTCTGGTACAGATTTTAAGGGGAACCCCATGCCAAAAAAAAACAGCGTGGGGTCCCCCCCAAAATCCATACCAGACCCTTATCCGAGCACGCAGCCCGGAAGGCCAGGAAGGGGGTGGGGACGAGCGAGCGCCCCCCTCCTGCACCATACCAGGCCACGTGCCCTCAACATGGGGAGTATGGGTGCTTTGGGGCAGGGGGGGCTCTGCGCCCCCCACCCCAAAGCACCTTGCCCCCATGTTGATGAGGACAAGGGCCTCTTCCCGACAACCCTGGCCGTTGGTTGTCGGGGTCTGCGGGTGGGGACTTATCGGAATCTGGAATCCCCCTTTAACAAGGGGGGCCCCCAGATGCCAGCCCCCCACCCTATGTAAATGAGTATGGGGTACATCCTACACCTACCCATTTACCTGGAAAGAAATATGTACACAAAAAACACCACACAGCTTTTTAAAATATTTTATTAAATCTGCTCCGGCGGTCTTCTCCCCTCTCTGGCTCTTCTTTCTTCCGCTCTTTTGTGGGGTCTTTCATCTTCTGAGGGGTCTTCTTTCTTCTCCTTCTCTGCGGTGTCTTCTGCTCTTTTGCCGGTCTTCTCCGCTGTCCTCTTCCCTCTCTTCCCTCTCTTCTTAGGTCAGACTTTTGATCCTACTTTGCCCTGCAACATCAGTCCTACTTCTGTCCTACTTTGGTCCTACTTCCATCTGACTTGAATGAACAAGATAAGACTTCGCTATGACTTTGAGATAGTTACTTGTCCTTTGATCAAAATAATCCCAGTGTGACATAAATTCCCTTTACTGCTGCTGTAATCACCAAGTCGGCTGTCACAAGTCGGATGGTTAGAACAAGGATCCGACTTTGATCCTACTTCAATGATAATCAATGGGCTGAATTAGGACCAAAGTCAGACCAAAGTAGTACAGGAACCTTTTTCAAAGTTTGACTGACTTGTGTCGGACCAGTTAAGACGGCTGTCATAGGGAAACATTGATTTGGTGACGTAATGCGACTTGTGCTCACAATGTCAGTCCATTTGTTGGACAAGTGTGAATCCAGCCTTAGTGTGCAGTTGTATGGCAGTTGATGTTAGATCTTTCCTCCATCCAGAACAGGTCCTTCTTCCTTGGTGTGCAGTTATATGGCAGTTGCTGTAGGATTTTTTCCTCCATGTTAAACAGGTCATTGTTCCTAAGGGTACACTAATAAGACAGCTGGTGTTGGGTCTATTTTATAATGCACAACAGGTCATTGTTCTTGGTGTTTAGTTGTATTGTGGTTTGTTGGGCTTTTTTCCTCAATGTACAGTGCCTTGAAAAAGTATTCCTACCCCTTGAAATTTTCCACATTTTGTCATGTTACAACCAAAAACGTAAATGGTATTTTATGTGATAGACCAACGCAAAGTGGCACATAATTGTAAAGTGGAAGGAAAATGATAAATGGTTTTCAAAATCTTTTACAAATAAATATGTGAAAAGTGTGGGGTGCATTTGTATTCAGCCCCCCTGAGTCAATACTTTGTAAAACCGCCTTTCACTGCAATTACAGTTACAAGTCTTTTTGGGCAAGTCTTTACCAGCTTTGTACATCTAGAGAGTGAAATGCTTGCCCATTCTTCTTTGCAAAATATCTCAAGCTCTGTCAGATTGGATGGAGAGCGTCTGTGAACAGCAATTTTCAAGTGTTGCCACAAATTCTCGATTAGATTTAGGTTTGGACTTTGACTGGGCCATTCTAACACATGAATATGCTTTGATCTAAACCATTCCATTGTAGCTCTGGCTGTATGTTTAGGGTCGTTGTCCTGCTAGAAGGTGAACTTCCATCCCAGTCTCAAGTCTTTTGCAGACACTAACAAGTTTTCTTCTAGGATTGCCCTGTATTTGGCTCCATCCATCTTCTTATCAACTCTGACCAGCTACCTTGTCCTTGCTGAAGAAAAACATCCCCGCAATATGATGCTGCCACCACCATGTTTCACAGTGGGGATGGTGTGTTCAGGGTGATGTGCAGTGTTAGTTTTCCGCCATACATAGCGTTTTGGTTTTAGGCCAAAAAGTTCAATTTTGGTCTCATCTGACCAGAGCACCTTCTTCCACATGTTTGCTGTGTCCCCCACATTGATTCTTGCAAACTGCAAACGGGACTTCTTATGGCTTTCTTTCAACAATGGCTTTCTTCTTGCCACTCTTCCATAAAGGCCAGATTTGTGGAGTGTACGACTGATAGTTGTCCTGTGGACAGATTCTCCTACCTGAGCTATGGATCTCCGCAGCTCCTCCAGAGTTACCATGGACCTCTTGGCTGCTTCTCTGATTAATGCTCTTCTTGCGCGGCCTATCCGTTTAGGTGGACGGCCATTTCTTGGTAGGTTTGCAGTTGTGCCATACTCTTTCCATTTTCGGATGATGGATTGAACAGTGCTCTGTGAGATGTTCAAAGCTTGGGCTATTTTTTTTTTTATAACTTAACCCTGCTTTAAACTTCTCCACAACTTTAGCCCTGACCTGTCTGGTGTGTTCCTTGGCCTTCATGATGTTGTTTGTTCACTAAGGTTCTCTAATGAACCTCTGAGGGCTTCCAAGAACAACTTTATTTATACTGAGATTAAATTATACAGGTGGACTCTACTAATTAGGTGACTTCTGAAGTCAAATGGTTCCACTAGATTTTAGTTAGGTGTATCACAGTAAAGGGGGCTGAATACAAATGCACACCACACTTTTCACATATTTATTTGTAAAAAATGTTTAAATTGATTTATCATTTTCCTTCTACTTCACAATTATGTGCCACTTTGTGTTGGTCTATCACATAAAATCCCAATAAAATACATTTACGTTTTTGGTTGTAACATGACAAAATGTGGAAAATTTCAGGTACTGAAAGGTACTGTAGAATATGTTGGTAATAGTTACTTGGTGTTCAAATATATATGATGGTTGATTCTGGATCTTTCCTCCATGTAGGCCATTGTTCCTCGGTGTGTAGTTGTATAAGTAGTTCATATTTGATCTACCCTCCATATAGACCAAGTCACTCTACCTTGGTTACCAGTTATATTATTGATATTGGATCATTCCTCAATGTAGACAAGTCATTGCTCCTCAGTGTGCAGTTACTGTATATGGCAGTTGATGTTGGGTCTTTTTCTTCGTGCAGAACAGGTCCTTGTTCCTTGGTGTGCAGTTATGTGGTAGTTGACGTTGGACCTTTCCTCCACGTGGAACAAGTCACTTGTTCTTTTGGTCCAACAGTCATGAAGTCCCTCGCCGACATCTTCTTCTCGGCTTCTTTTGAGTGCTTTGTCTGTCTTCTGCTGTTTTGATTGGCTGGCTTAGGATGATGTAACGGGTACAAATGTGCAAGAGTTAAGTCATCCTGGCATACCAGCATTATGCTAGAATGTAAATTGAGCTGCTCATGCACAGCTTAGTGTACATTTTAAAGAAGACCTTAAAGTGACTGTAAAGTTTTTTTTTTTCCCTATAAAGTTAACAAAACATGTTATACTTACCTGCTCTGTTGCAGTGAATCTGCACAGAGCAGCCCAGATCCTCCTCTTCTCAGGTCCCTCTTCTGTGCTCCTTGCCCCTCCCTCCTGTTCAGTTCCCCCACAGCAAGCAGCTTGCTATGGGGGCACCCAAGCCCATTTGCAGCTCCCTGTGTCCATTAAGACACGGAGGCCCGGCCCCACCCCACCCCCTCTCTCCCATGATTGGCTAGCTGACTTTGATTGACAGCAGTGGGAGCCAATGGCGCCTCTGCTGTGTCCCAGCCAATCAGGAAGGAGAATCTGGGACGGCTGAGATACTTGTGGACATTGCTGGACAGAGAGGGGCCTCAGGTAAGTATTACAGTGGGCTGCTGCACACAGAAGGCTTTTTATTATAATGCATAGAATGCATTAAGATAAAAACCTTCAGCCTTTACAACTCCTTTAAGCAAGCAGATTCCATTGCAGAAGAGACATTTCATATCTCAAGAGTCTACATAATCAAGTTTTTAATTAAATTTAGACTTTGGTTCTGCTTTAAATGGTGGTTGATGTATTGTTTTCTCCATGTAAAATAGATTATCGTACTTAAGTGTTCAATTATATGGTACCTGGTGTCGAATATTTTTGCCTTGTAGAATGGGTCATTGTTCCTCAGTGTGCAGTTATATGGCAATGGATGTTGGATTCTTTTATTTATTTATTTTTTAGAGCAAGTCATTGTTCTTCTGTGAGAAGTATGGGGGTTGATGTTGGATCTTTCCTCTATGTAGAGCAGGTCATTGTTTTTCTGTGAGAAGTTGTATGGTGGTTGAGGTTGGATATCTCACCTAAGTAGGACAGGTCATTGTTCTTCTGTGAGAAGTTGTATGGTGGTTGAGGTTGGATCTTTCACCTATGTAGAACAGGTCATTGTTCTTCTGTGAGAAGTTGTATGGTGGTTGAAGTTGGATCTTTCACCTATGTAGAACAGGTCATTGTTCTTCTGTGAGAAGTTGTATGGGGGTTGAGGTTTGATCTTTCACCTATGTAGAACAGGTAATTGTTCTTCTGTTAGAAGTTGTGTGGGGGTTGAGGTTGGATCTTTCACCTATGTAGAACAGGTCATTGTTCTTCTGTGAGAAGTTGTATGGGGGTTGAAGTTGGATCTTTCACCTATGCAGAACAGGTCATTGTTCTTCTGTGAGAAGTTGTGTGGGGGTTGAGGTTGGATCTTTCACTTATGTAGAACAGGTCATTGTTCTTCTGTGAGAAGTTGTATGGTGGTTGAGGTTGGATCTTTCACCTATGTAGAACAGGTCATTGTTCTTCTGTGAGAAGTTGTATGGTGGTTGAATTTCGGATCTTTCACTTATGTAGAACAGGTCATTGTTCTTCTGTGAGAAGTTGTATGGTGGTTGAAGTTGGATCTTTCACCTATGTAGAACAGGTCATTGTTCTTCTGTGAGAAGTTGTATGGTGGTTGAATTTCGGATCTTTCACCTATGTAGAACAGGTCATTGTTTTTCTGTGAGAAGTTGTATGGGGGTTGAATTTCGGATCTTTCACCTATGTAGAACAGGTCATTGTTTCTCCTTGCGCTGTTGTATGGCAATTTATGTTGTGTCTTTCCTCAGATGCTGGATATAGGCGAGTCACTGGCAGTTCCAGATGAGTTCTCAAAGAAGGAGATCCGCTCCGGTATGTGGTGGAAGCAGCTCCTGGCGGGGGGTGTGGCTGGAGCCGTGTCAAGGACAGGAACCGCCCCCCTGGACAGGCTGAAAGTCTTAATGCAGGTGAGCATGATGTTCTTCAGCAGTCGACAAACAATACTAGGAAACTAGTATGGTTTTTTTTTTTTTTTAATGGATAGGTTTTATAGCAGCCTTTTCAACCAGGGTGCTGTGGCAAAGAAAATCTCATCATCTATGGCCTGCCATAATTTGTGCTTTTGAAGTCCCAATTCATTATTTCTTTGGTTGGAGTTCACTGTACATAATTTGTGCTCCTGCCGTATGGTCATCTTTCTTTCTGTCTTTTACAGGTACATGGATCAAAATCTCACGGGCTCTCCATGTTGAGGGGAGTGAAAGCAATGATAGAAGAAGGTGGGCTGCGCTCACTGTGGCGGGGGAACGGTATAAACGTACTGAAAATAGCTCCTGAGTCCGCAATCAAATTCATGGCGTATGAGCAGGTAAGATGTCCGGCTAGAAAACATTACTACCGTTTACCTCCACGACACTACCTGCCTGGAGTTGCATGTTCTCCTTGTGCCTGTGTGGGTTTCCTCCAGGTGCTCCGGTTTCCTCCCACACTCCAAAGACATGCTGGTAAGTATATTGTCTCCTTTTAGAATGGCCTGGCATTCAACCATGACAGTAAAGCCTGGTACGCCCTAGCAGTTGTTTTTTTTTTTTTTCATTTAACCCAGCGGGATGAGCAAAAAAAACTGACAGCTCAGGAGGAGCCGCTGTACTAACTATCTGATGTTAGTACAGCAATCTCCCCTGCTGAGCTGTTGTGTTTTCACACCCCCCCCCCCCCCCTCCAGAACACTCCAGCTATTGGCTGAGAGCGCTGATCAGAAGCCGGTCGGCTGACCTTTTTCGGTCATGCCCCTTCGTCAGAAGGCGGTCGGACTCCAGTACACGGTCCAAAAGTTGGCTGATTTCTATTGAACATTTGGCCCATGTGTACTAGGCTTAAAGTGATACTAAAGTCTTGGCCCCACCCCCTCTCTCTCCTCATTGGCCCACTGACATCTCTGGATTGAGAAGGGGCTCAGGTAAGTATTAGGGGGGCTGCTGCACACAGAAGGTTTTTTATCTTCATGCATAGAATACATTAAGCCTTCTGCCTATACAACCACTTTAAAGCTTAAAGGGGAAGCTCTGCTTATCTGCCTTCTCCTGGATACCAACCTGGCTTTGACACTTCGGACTAGGGTTGCACCGATGCCACAGAGTACAAGTCCTAATACTTTAACTTAGGTAGTCACCGATACCTATTTTTTGGTCATGTGACCATTTTTTAAA
>BLSH010416544.1:583333-617442 GCA_018402905.1 Glandirana rugosa
CCCTGCTGAGCTGTTGTGTTTTCACACCCCCCCCCCCCCCTCCAGAACACTCCAGCTATTGGCTGAGAGCGCTGATCAGAAGCCGGTCGGCTGACCTTTTTCGGTCATGCCCCTTCGTCAGAAGGCGGTCGGACTCCAGTACACGGTCCAAAAGTTGGCTGATTTCTATTGAACATTTGGCCCATGTGTACTAGGCTTAAAGTGATACTAAAGTCTTGGCCCCACCCCCTCTCTCTCCTCATTGGCCCACTGACATCTCTGGATTGAGAAGGGGCTCAGGTAAGTATTAGGGGGGCTGCTGCACACAGAAGGTTTTTTATCTTCATGCATAGAATACATTAAGCCTTCTGCCTATACAACCACTTTAAAGCTTAAAGGGGAAGCTCTGCTTATCTGCCTTCTCCTGGATACCAACCTGGCTTTGACACTTCGGACTAGGGTTGCACCTATGCCACAGAGTACAAGTCCTAATACTTTAACTTAGGTAGTCACCGATACCTATTTTTTGGTCATGTGACCATTTTTTAAAGGGAATGAAGATTTTTGTTAGTTTTCTTTATGGAATTAAGAATTGGAACTCCAAAATAGGTATGAAACAAATAAAATTATTTTATTTGCTTGTCAAAAAGTTATGAAAGCTCAAATTGCACAGGTACCGGAGACTGCCAGAGACTGCAGGCCTGGTACAGGAGACCATCAGAGACTGCAGGCCTGGTACAGAAGACTGTCAGAGACTGCAGGCCTGGTACAGGAGACCGTCAGAGACTGCAGGCCTGGTACAGGAGACCGTCAGTGACTGCAGGCCTGGTACAGGAGACCGTCAGAGACTGCAGGCCTGGTACAGGAGACCGTCAGAGACTGCAGGCCTGGTACAGGAGACCGTCAGAGACTGCAGGCCTGGTACAAGAGACAGCCGAGAGAACTGTTCTTAGAGGCTGCAGGCTGGGATGAGCGAGTGGATATACAATTAGCAGCAGTGCCTTCTGTGCACTATGTTGACAGATGTATTAAAATATAATAAAACACACATGGATGTACACTCACAAATGGCTGTAATCAGACAGCATGATAGGATCAAAGGGGTCTTCCGCTGTGCCCCGCGTGAGGTGTTTCAGCTGGGAGGTCAGTTAGCTGTTTCCAAGCCGGGTACGCTGGTGGTTTCCAGCGCTTCCAGGTAGCTGGGGACAGTGTGATGCGTGCACCCCCCGCCTGACGTGAACCCGGAAGTTGCGCTGTACGGTCACTTCCGGTATTGCTTTCCAGTATTTGGAGCAATTTCGCGAGCACTGATACTCGGCCCCGATACCAGTATTGGTGCATCCCTACTTCGGACCCCTCCTCCTTCCCCCGCACTTGGCCCAATCGCGCTATGCGCAGTAGGGAACTGGCTGTGAAGCCTCAAGGCTTCACTGCCGGCTTCTATTAGTTCAGATGGCAGCGCCAGCACCCGATAGCTGATTGCAAAATCACCTTGGTGAGCAAAGCGCTGGATTCCTGGACAGATAAGTGCCCTAATAGAGTCACAGCTTCAGTATTTGTAGCTGCTGACTTTTTAAAAATTTTTTTGGAGGGGGGAGCCTGGAGCTCCTCTTTAAGGTTTGGGTGGATGCTGCAGGTATGTGCAACTCCTTGTGACTTTTCTTTCTTCTTACCTAATTTTTGTCCTGTCTCTGTGCTGCCCGGGTTCCTGTTCCCACAACGCCATTTTTAATGCACGTGATTCTGCACATGAGCAAGGAAAAGCACATGTCATGCAAATATAAAGATATTCCCTTCAAATATAACTAATAGGATACCACTTTATTCCCCTATATTTATCGATCTTTTCATGATGTCATGTGCTTCATCACGCACATGAGCTGTATGACACTACAGGCCTCTGTTGGGGGGTAAAAAAACCTGTCCCAGAGATCTGGCAAGATCTTGGGTAAGGGCCCCCCCAACAGAGGCCGGTAGTATTGTATGCTGCATGCTTGAGATCATCATGTTTCATCACACGCAGTATTACAATACTGTGGGAACACTGCAGTTTATGTACAGGATTTTCCTGAAGGTAATGGTGGTGTTGCCTTCCCAGGGGGCCAGGGAACTGCCACTGCCTTCAAACCATGAAGTAGAATGAACAAAAAACGTAAGTAAAGCAAAGACATTTTTTTAAAACAGTGTTGGGCGTGCTGACGTGAAATTTAGGGAAAGGGGGTGGAAGGTCCACTTTAAAAATGGAACTTAACTCACTAACACAACATTTTCTTACTTCCCCCTCCCCCTTACACAAATGCTAAAAAGGAATATCCTATAAAAAATACTTTCTACCTGCGCTTGGCGTAAACCTCTGTTGTGAAGTACCTTAACCACTTACCAACCGGAAGATTTTCCTGCTTTAGGACCAGAGTACTTTTTGCGATTCGGCACTGCGTCGCTTTAACTGACAATTGCGCGGTCGTGCGACGTTGCACCCAAACAAAATTTGCATTCTTTTTTTTCCCATAAATAGAGCTTTCTTTAGGTGGTATTTGATCGCCTCTGCGTCATTTCTGATCGCCGCTATAAACAAAAGAAGAGCGACCATTTTGCAAAAAAACCCAAATTTCTTACTTTTTGCTAAAATTCAAATCCAAAAAAAAATATAAAAAAACTTTTTTTTTCACCGGTTTTTGGCCGATTTATATTCTTCCTCATATTTGTCATAAAAAAAATCTCAATTGGCATTTATTGATTGGTTTGCGCAAAAGTGGCTGCGTTTACGGATGATAATTCATTTCTGGGATTTTTAAGGTTTTTTTATTTTTTACTAGTAATGGCGGCGCTCTGCGATTTTTAGCGGTACTGCGATATTGCAGCGGACATGTCAGACATTTTTGACACTTTTTGGGGACCAATGACATTTATTCAGTGATCAGAAATTTAAATGTCCACTAATTACTGTATAAATGTCATTGGCAGTGAAGGGGTTAACCTGAGGGGGGGAGAGCTAGGGGTTAACTGTGTTCCCTGGGTGTGTTCTTACTGTGGGGGGGTTGGGCTACCATGGGCATGAGAGATCTAACTGATCCCAGTGACAGGGATCAGTAGATCTCCCATGCCTGCACTGTCAGAATGGGGAACCGCCGTGCTTACATCAGGTCCGCGCGAGCCACGGGCACACTCCCCCTAGCGGCTGTTTGCAGATTGCCGTCTTTTTACAGTGATTTGCGCTCAGCATCCCGACTGCTGCCGTGAAAACACGACACGCGGTCGGGAACTGGTTAAAGCAGAGTTCCACCCAGAAATTTTTTTTTTCATCATTCAAGTCCTTTGCATATATAGACTTACCTTTGAATGAAAAAAAGCATTTTTATACTCTATACCCTAAGTGGCTTGTTGCTAGGTGGTTTCTGTAATCTGCCCCTATTAGGTCCTAGGCTCTTCTCCTCACTTCCTGCTTCCCCTGGCCTCCTGGGAGATGTGACTCATCATTTTCCAGAAGTCAGTGGGCTTCCCTGTACTGTAAAATTGTGTTATTTCCAGACAGGAAATGTGGCAATTTAAGGCAGACCGAGATCGAGGAGTGCATGATGGTTACCCACCATGCACTTCTTTCAGGAAGAGATGCCAGGAGACTATGGATGGGCTTCAGATGCCCTCACCTAAAATGGAAAAGTCCAGCAGTGAGAGAAACAAAATTGTGAGTAAAAAATAAATGGAATTACTAGGCGGTTTGAAAGTAAGGAAACACAAGGTTACATCTATTTAGTATTAAATGAGTGGATGCCAAAAAAAATATATTTTTCTGGGTGGAACTCCGCTTTAATGGAATATGTAAATCTAAACAAAAAGTAAAACATTTCTGAAATGAGATACCCTGAAATAAAATAAGAGAGGCTGCACACTGTACAGTGTCAGAATATTAATCGCTAAAACAAATACAAAACGGAAAAAGAAAAAAATTTAAAGCGCCCCATCCCTCCATGCTCACATGCAGAAGCGAACACATATGTAAGTCGCGCACGTTTATGTAAACGGTATTCCCACCACGCGTGAGATATCACCGCGATCATTACAGCGAGAGCAATAATTCTAGCATTAGACCTCCTCTGTAACTCTAAACAGGTAACGTGTAAAAAATGTTAAAGCATTGCCCTGGTTTGCCGCTATTTCATGAGCGTGTGCAAATTTAAAGCGCAACATGTTGTGCGCTTATTTACTCTGCGTAACATTATCTTTCACATTTCACAAAAAAAGTGGGGTATATATTGTGTTTTGTTTTTTTTTTTAATTCCCTAAAGTGTTACTAAACCCAGTAATATGAAAATACCCCCCCCCCCCCCAGTACCCACAGCTTGTAAATCTTATTATACATTGAAATACTGCCACTATATACCTTTTTGGCTTATCTGTTTACCACGGTGACATGATAAACTGCAGAGTCAGCCTGAGTAATGAGTGTTCAGGTAGGAGGAGATTTCGTGTGACCCCATGCTGTTATGGGAAGCGGATCATCCATGAATCAAGATGTGACATCCCACCCACTGTGCTATTTTTAAGTTACTGAGCATGGAGGAGGAGGGAGGGACTGGGCTAGGCATTTAGGATCTGTATACACGCCCACATGTGTGATCTCAGTATCATGTGACCTGAAAAGCTCAGCTCAAACTGGAAATGTTCTCTCCAGCAATAGAGACCAAACTGAGCATGTGCAGCTTTACTACCCTCACTGTGCCTTCTCTGGCCTTGCCAAGAGAGACCCTGCAGGAGGGAATTATCTGTCCATACAGGATAAAACAGCCTTTTTACAAAATACAGAGCATTAACCCCTTAAGTTCCACAGTGAGTATAACAAGCATGCTTTACTGCATATACAGACTCATTTTACTGGGTTTATTAAAACTTTAATGTGTGTGTTTTTTTAAATTGCGTTTGCAAAACCGCTGTTCTAATACCATGTGACATAAAAACTGTAAATTATTGATATTTTATTCCCTAGGGTCTCTGCTAAAAATATTTATATATATATATATAATGTTTGGGGGTTATAAGTAATCTTCTAGCAAATACTGGTTTAAATTTGTAAACAAAAAGAGACAGAAAAAGTCTGGTCTTCAAGTGGTTAAGGTTTTAGATCAGGGTCATTTTGGTTTGGTTTCCGGCACAGAGAGTTTAAAAAATGTAAAAAATGTTCTAATGAGGATGATTACTTTTAATAGAATGTAAACCGCAAGAGAAGAACTAACCAGTTTTATTTTCCTGCCCAGATAAAGAAGGTCATCCGTGGTCAGCAGGAAACGCTGAGGGTCCGAGAGAGGTTCGTTGCTGGGTCATTGGCCGGAGCCATCGCACAGACGGTCATATATCCTATGGAGGTGAGCACCCACAGAGAAGACATGGCGTCATTGGGGGATTTCTTATAGGGATTTGTGGTTGGCAGACATATACAGTTATCACCTTTGCAAGCAACAATTGTTTAGGATCAGTTTTAGTTGAATTCCTTTTTTAATGTGTATCTTTTTGTAAACTGATGTTGATAGCATATGACCCCCAGCTTATACTTAAAGCCCATCTGCTTGGGAACAAAAAAACCTCCCTTGCGGCGTTGCTGCCCATCGAGGAGGGATGAAACATACATATATAATTATTCATGTGGAGGTAGCGCCATGCGGTGTAAAACACAGGGAGCGAGGAGCCAAAGAGGAAGAGGACAATGGACTGCTAGTAGGCCTAGATTATGGAGAAGCCAGTATACCCATCAACACTAAAGTGTATGGTTGTACCCACACTGTGTCAAAGCACCCAAGGTTCTGGATCAGAGCATTAGCGATCAATTAACTCCCCACAAGCCAAAATGGGCATGAGGTGCTTACTGTAGGTATTATGATTTAAAAATGCCACTCAGCAATGCTTCTCTTCATAGATGATAGTGCATACACACAATGTTATTTATCCCCACTAATTACAGACAGTAATTTAATTCAGTATATAGGGGGTCTTATATATAAGGCGGAGCCTAGTGACACCATCACACCTCCTGGAGGTGGCTGCCCGATTGCTGATTAGTGGTCTCAAACTTAAAGGGACAATGTACCTGGATATTATATATGATTTTTAACCTCTTCACGGCTGCGCTATAGCTGAACAATGGCTACATTGCGGTCGCACATTGCCGGGAGGGCGTCATATTAAGTCCTCCCATGGTCGCGCTTCTCTCTTGCCCCCCTGCGGCACCCATCCGCATGCATCTGTGATCGCTGTGTGCTTGAGACACAGCTGATCACAGATTGTGGTAAAGAGCCAATCGTGTCGGTTCTTTACCATGTGATCAGTTGTGTCCAATCACAGCTAATCACCGTGTAAACAGGATTTGTCAGTTATCGGCATTCCTCTCCACACGCTGGCAGTGCACAAGGAAAGGAGAGCCGATGACTGGCAGATCCACACAGGGGATATCTGCACTGATAATCAGTGCAGCCTCACCAGTCCCCACCAGTTCTGCCAAACAGTACCAATCAGTGCCTATCAATGCTGCGTATCGGTGCGCATAAGTGTCACCTATCAGTACCCATCATTGACACCAATCTGTGCCCTTTAGTGTCACCTATTAGTGCCTATCCTTGTCTCCTATTAGTGCCCATCAGTGCCGCCTCATTAGTGCCCATCAGTGCAGCCTCATCAGCGTACATCAGTGAAGGAAAAAATGATTTATTTACAAAATTTTATAACAAACTAAAGCTTTTTTTAAAATAATATATGGTCTTTTTTCATTTGTTTAACCAAAAAAATAAAAACCCCAGTGGAGATTAAATAACACCAAAAGAAAGCTCTATCTATGTAAAAAAAAGATGATAATTTTGTTTGGATACAGTGTTGCATGACCTCCCAATTGTCACTCAAAGTGTGAGAGCACTGAAAGCTGAAAATTGGCCTGGGCAGGAAGGGGGTGAACGTGCCCAGTAGGCAAGTAGTTAAAGTGGTGGGTGACCCCTCCCATCCTCTGAGTGCCCCCATAGCAAGCTGCTTTGGGGGCACGTGTGTGTGCTCAATCCCAAGCAACAGACAGAGCGGGGCTCAGCCCCTTCCCCCTACTAGCTCATCCCTGGCTGTGATTTACAGCAGCATGCCTCCCTCAGGTAAGTATTTAAGGATTGTTGTGGCGGGAGCTGCATGTGGACATGTTTTTACCTTACTGCATAGAATGCCGTAAATTAAAAAACCTGCCGTTACAATCACTATAAAACTAAACATTTCAAACCATTAGTGTTGTCCAATCGACAATTTGATTTTCAACCAGTGACAAGAAAATGTAAAGGAGTAACATGGATACGTTTTTCTCAAACAGATTTCTAACACTAGACATATAAAGCTGCGCTCATGATATCGTGACAATGTAAATTTGTATATTTGAATTAGATTAAATAGAAAAACTGTCCGTGAATATATTGCTGGTATAATGAAGAGTAAAACATATGGGTATTCAGTCCTCTAATAAGTGCACTCCCAAAAAGGGGTTGTAAAGCCTAGCGTTTTTTTGCCTTAATGCATTCTATGCATTAAGGTGAAAACCCATTTCTCAGTGGTGACCCCCCCAGAGCCCCCCTTTTACTTACCTGAGCCCGTTCGTTCCAGTGGCGTTCTATGAGCAATCCGCTCCAGCCGGTGTCTCGGGTCCTCATTGGCTGGATTGATAGCAGGGGAGCCATTGGCTCCTGCTGCTGTCAATCAAGTCCAGTGACGCAGGGGGCGGGGCCGAGTCCCCCTGTTTGTATGAATACATGCAAACAGAAGGATACGGGAGCGTGCCTGCACGGGTGACCCAAGGGAAGCTCTTCCCTGACGGGTCACTGGATGCGGAGGAGGACCCAGGAGCACCAGTGGAGGACCCCAGAAGAGGAGATTTGGGGCCACTCTGTGCAAAACCACTGCACGGAGGAAGTATGACATGTTTGTTATTTTAAAGGGGAAAAAAAAGTGAGGCTTTACATTTGCTTTAAGAAGTGAATATCCATTTAATCTGGAGGGATAAAGCCCCCAGCAGAGGTAGCAGCCACAGGCCATATCCATTTGCAGGTGATAAGAGGTGTATACATTCCAGAGAGCTGATAACACCGGTTGTTTATCATAAAGGCTGATTTCCATTCGCTCCAGAGGGACAAAGGCCCTGGCAGGGTTTTAAGCCACAGGCGATAATTGGCCTCCCGTGATAGGAGGTCAGTTTGTTCCAGTAAGCGGCCTATATATATGGTGGAGGATAGTGCTCTGGTTCACCATCATTTTGTTGATTGGAGTGCACTTATTAGAGGACTGAATACCCATATGTTTTACTCTTCATTATACCAGCAATATATTCACGGACAGTTTTTCAATTGAATCTAATTAGAATATACTGATTTACATTGTCACGATATCATGAGCGCAGCTTTATATGTCGTGTTTGATTTTGTGTGTCTCACAAGAAAGCTGCATCTGTGTATTTACATCTAGAAATTTGATTGAACAGCGCAGTTTTTTTACTTTTAATGAGATTTCTAAGGCCCATGTCACACGGACGTGTCCGTGGTCCGTTTTTGCTCAGCGGGGATCGATCCGCTGAGCCTGCAGATGACAGATCCGTCTCCGCTCACTGTGCAATGACGGATCTGCCAGAGCACAGCTCTCCTCTATGGGAAATCAGATGACAACGGACCGTCTGTCCGTTGTCATCCGATCCGCAGACGGATGGAAAAATAGGGTTTCCACCCGTCGGACTTTACAGATCAGATCAGAGAGCGCCGGATGTCATCGGACATGTCACCGCTGACATCCGTCGCTCCATAGAGGAGAATGGGGCGTCTGTTCAGGTCCACCTGAAAAACTGACAGGCAGACCTTAATGGAACGTCCGTGTGAAAGGGGCTTAACAGTGTATGCGTCTTTTGTTCGCGATTGTTCATTCATTCCAAAATTGAATGTTAACAGCAAACAGAATTTTAAAGTACTTAAGACCGACATTTGGCAAATCATGGAATTTACTGAGAGTTAATACAAACGTTTGTTTGAAAATCTACTAGTGTATGGCCAGCTTAAGTGAGTAAAACTTGTTTGAAAGCACAGGCTGCAGCGGCCCTAAGCAGGATGCAAGCACTAGGGTAGGGAGGAACTATTGGTATTATAAAGGCTGAAGGAAGGTATTTGTACAATCTGGGCTTTTACTTTTAGGGTCCATTCACATGGGGTGCTTTACTGAGGACCCCATGCAGGTCCATGTTTTCCCGGCACGGTGATGCACAGGTGTTGCGTGCATTCCTGTGCTGTTATCCCAATTATTTCCATTTGGCCACGCGGCTGCACAGACACAGCCGCAGTGTCATAATATAATATGTGAGTGCCGTGCCGGGATAAGGTCATTTAAAGCCCAAGACAAACATGCCAAAATGCACCCACCCCCTTAAGGTGTATGGGCATTATGTGTCAGCACAATCCCCGCCCTCAAAAATAAAAAAATTGAACACTAATCTGCTTGATTACCCCCTAAGCATAAATTCCCCCAGTATAAATCCAACCCTCTTCTGAAATCACCCCTCCTGGCACAAATCTTTGCCCCCATCCCCCAAAACCCCCAAACACAAATGCCCCTCACCAAACAAGTCACCCCCTACTAGCACAAATCTTCTACCCCTCAAATTTCTCCTCTGAGTACACATCCCCTCTCCCCCTGCTCCAAATCCCCCCTCCTAGCACAAATCGGCCCCCTAAATTTCCCCTACGAGCACAACCCCCCCTTCACCATATCACCTCTTCTAGCATAAACCCCCCAAATCACCTCTCCTAGCACATATAATTTTCCCCCATCCCCCCTCCCAACATGAATCTCCACTCCTAGCAATTTTTAGCCCCCCCCCCCAAATTGTCCCTCCCAACACCAATCCCCCTCCCTCTCAATGTCCTTGCAGCACCCCCCCACCTTTCATGAAACCACAGTGTCCAGGGCAGCCTCTTCCCTCCCGCCCACCCCTTGTCCCGGCCCTGTGTGGGATCCACACTCTCCCTACATATCATATTAGGAAGCAGCAGCTGTGTCTGTGCAGCCTCGAGCCGGAATAGAAATGTATGGGACCCCAGCACAGGAATGCACGCTACACCTGTGCTTCACCTTTCTGGGAAAACATGGACCTTCATGGGGCCCTGCGGTAAAGCACCGCATTTGAATGGATCCTTATTTTTTGGTAGGGTAGGGAATTTGAAACCCCAGTGAGCATCCACCAAATTTTCCCCAGCTTAATTATAAAGCATGTGGCATTCCAGTTAGACTACGACTCTGAATTACTGAAAAAAGCAGACTTGTGTCTCCCTTCTGGGCACAGCACAGTATTGTAGATTGCCAAATATGCAGTACTTTTATCATTGATGACCTTGATTCTTTTATTTTGTAAGCTTTTGCTATGATCTGTCTCTTTCTGTTGTCTTTGTATTGGTTTAACTATAAATAAAGAATTAAAAAACATTGCGCATACAACCTCTTGCCAGAATCAATGACAGGCTGAAGCATGCGACGACTGGATGCTGTTCCTAGCGGTACTCCCATTCAGGGATGTGTTCGGGGCATACATCCCTGAACACATATGGACCTAAATATAAGTGCCATTCAGAACAGCGTTCAGCCATGCACAGCAGATGCGTATTTTAGCCTGTCATCGATTTTGCCTGGCAGCAGGCTGTATGCTGTGTGTCTCACTTGTGTTTAAAAACACCAGGATTTAATGGTGTAGGGGCAAATCTGCTTGTGTGCCTGGGAAGTTAGACCTTTCTCATCCTGTTCAATACAGGAACCCTTGAAATAACATTCCGGTCTGAGGGAACCCCTGCTAAAAATGACTATATCTACAACTCATAATACATTAGTGTGATGGTCAGTGGGAAGAATGCTCCCTACACTTGTGATCATTGGGAAGAATTACGCCTTACAGATAGCTAAAAAGATCAATGGTGTCAGAGGGAACTTACCTGAAGGCAGAAATTGCTCATCGCTCAAGAAACCCCTAGCAACCTCTGGAGGAACCCCTCTGGTTCCATGGAACCCAGGTTGAGAAACCCTTCACAGGAGCCGGTTTCGCCATTGGAGGATTTCTCCTCACCTCTATGCCTGCCCTGGTGACAACTGTACACTTTTTGGATTTCCCATCACTTTCTATCTTGGTGACATGACAACCAAGATGAATAGAAATGGTGAATCTCCCCACTGGGAAGACATGACAGCAATAACAGCATGACAGGGGCTGTAACCCTCATCCGCCTTATCAATATATGTAATCAGTAAGCCAGCACAGAGAACAGTGAGCATGTTTTAAGTGCTATAACCAATCAGAATCTATCGTAGTCATTTGTTGTGGTTTAATGCACTTGCTGTACTCTATCATTTGGTAATATTTCAGTAACTAATCTTTGCCCTTTGCATATCTCAAAGGTATTGAAGACACGGTTGGCTCTCCGGCGCACTGGTCAGTTCTCCGGGATGACAGATTGCGCTCGACATATCATGCGTACTGAGGGGTTGAGAGCATTCTCTAAGGGCTACCTACCAAACCTGCTGGGTATTGTGCCATATGCTGGCATTGATTTGGCAGTGTATGAGGTAAGTTTGAAGCTGAACATCAGCTGTAAATTGAAGTGGCTGTAAACCTGAGTCATGAAATCTGAACAAAGCACAAATATCTGTAGTGTTTACTTATCTCTCTCCAAAGCTCTAATGCCTGGTGCACACAATGAGATTATCAGACGAATGATCGTCCATTTTTTCTTTTGCATACTAATTTCATATAGAAAATGAAGAGGTTACTACTAAAGTTACAGAACTTCTAGTACCATAGAATAAAAGTTTAGATGTATTGTATTGTATTTTTGGGTGAAAACTGTACTGATGAACTGCTTGCCGACCGTGTCGGTTACATTTACTGCGGCTGGTTGGCAGCGCAGCGCAGATCGGCATCTATAAATGGTGATCGGTGTAGCTGCAGTTGCGGGCGGGCGCGCGCTCCGTGATCGTGCCTGCGGGGTGAGTCGTTCTCTGCCGGTGACCTGCAATCGCCTTCTAGAGATGTAAACATGACGGTTTCCCTTTCTGTCAGGGGATATGACCGAGATCTACTGATCCCTGTGATCAGGATCACTTAGATCTGTCATATCCCTGCCAGCCCCCACACAGTTAGAACACGCCTAGGGAACACATTTAACTCCTTGATTGCCCCCTACCCTGCCAGTGACATTTATACAGTAATCAGTGGCTATTTTTAGCTCTGATCGCTGTATAAATGTTAATGGTCCCAAAAAAGTGTCAAAAGTGTCCGATCTGTCCACCGCAATATCGCAGTCCTGATAAAAATCGCAGGTCGCCGCCATTACTAGTAAAAAAGAAAAAAAAATAACGCCATAAATCAATTCTCATAGATTGTAGACGCGATAACTTTTGAATAATTTTTTTTATATGTGTATTATAGCAAAAAGTAAAATTGTGTTTTTCAAAATTTTTGCTCTTTTTTTGTTTATAGCGCAAAAAATAAAAACCGCAGAGGTGATAAAATACCACCAAAAAAAGCTCTATTTGTGGGGAAAAAAGGACGTTAAATTTGTGTGGGTACAACATCGTATGATCGCTCAATTGTCGGTTAAAGCCACTCAGTGCCGAATCACAAAAAGTGCTCTGGTCAGGAAGGGGGTGAATGCCTCCGGGGCTGAAGTGGTTAAACGAAAATCGTACGATTTGGTAGTGTACGAGAACAATTTTGTGCTTGTCCCATCGGATAATTTTGCACGACCTGTCCTGATTGGCTCTGGCAAGCGGTGTACTAATGATCAGATTATCTTACGATTGCTTTGAAAGCGGTATTTTTCGCACGATTTTCTGATCGTGTGTACTAGGCTTTAGTGTCGTTTCTATCTGTTGCTTCATTCCTCTGTTATCAGCATGAGTTACATCTGAGAAGTTTTCCCAACACATGAGATACATTTGTGGAGAGGAGGAGAGCTCAGCACACAGCTTGTCTATTCAGAACGCAGCTCTGCAACCTTCCTTCAAGCAGCGGTCCGCCTGAAAAAAAATAATTAAAAGTCAGCAGCTACATATACTGTAGCTGCTGTCTTTTAATAATAGGACAGTTACCTGTGCTGGAGTCCAGCGATGTCGGCACCCACCGCCGATCTTCGGATCGGGGGTTGGGTGCAGGCGTGTCCATTGCGGGTAAGGGAACCTGGACGTGTAGCATTACAGCTTCACGCCGGGCACCTTACTGCACATGCGCGAGCCTCCGCTGCGCTCTGCTGTTGGTCAGGTGGCCAGTAGCAGAGGGAGGAGGGAGCCGGGCTGCTGACATCAGCCGCCGCGGCTCCCAGATGTGTGGAAAAGGACACCTGTCTACCTGTCCCTTTCCACCAATCAGCTCTCACACAGTGTATAAGAGCTCTAACTGCAGCTCTCTGCCCCCTCCTCTCTAACAGATGCAGAAGGATTTTATCACAACAGTGCACTTTTGAACAGATGTAGAAAAGAGAAGACTGCAGATAAACAAGTAAAACTTATGTAGGAGGATTTGTTTCATCTCTGTGTATCATCTGAGGTCAGTCACTTTACTGTGTATATGTGAGGGTTTACATCCACTTTAAGTCATTCAAAATTTTACAGGCTCCTCTCCTGGACTGACATTGCTTTGATTTCACTGCAGACTGTGAGCATCTCACAGTGTATGTTAAAAGCCACAGCAACTCACTTTCTAAAACAAATAGGCACCGGGCAATTTAGGTCATTAATGTGCTAGTATGCTAGCACATTATCATAGACTTACCTGAAAGCAAAGCCTTCCAGTGACGCGCTGAAGGCGTTTCCATCATCACCCGGTCTTCCTTCCGGGTTTGCGGGCTTTAGCAATACGAATGGCGGAGCCGGCGATGACGTCACTCCCGTGCATACACGCATGAGTCACTGTTTACGGCACGTCACAGCCTGCATCTAACATAAATATCTCCTAAACGGCGCACATTTAGGAGATATTTACTGTACCTATAGGTAAGCCTTATTATAGGTAAAAATAATACAAGGGCATTTACTCCCACTTCAAGGACTTCCAGCATCATCTAGTTCTTTCCTCCTCAGTCTTACTGTCCCTTTCCTTCATTGGATTTCAGTTCTGTCAGTCATGGAGTTTCAGCATCACATGTGGGTTTTACCTAGGGTTGTCCACCTGCAAATACAGCCTGCCTAGGAATGCTTATTCCTTCAGACTGACATCCATCCATCAAGGTATTTTGATATTTGCACCCCTGAGTGTGAAAGAAAATCCTAAATTCTGGGTTGTCGCCAGAACAGTAATAGAGGAAAAAAACTTCCAATGGGACACTATTCAAGGACAAACCGGAATTCCCTATAACCCTTCCTGCACTCTAACTAAAATAAATAAAAAAAAAATGCATTTAGTTCTACTGTAAACCCTTTGAATCTGTTATGCAGAAGAATCAAAGGAGAATTGTTCTGTAATCCTGTCCTAACTGTGGTACGGTGGGAGAGCATGGTCATCCCAGGGAGGAATTGTGTTACAGGTAGGTTAACCACCTAGGGCCCGAAAGGTATTGCCCCTTTAACCACTTCGCATCCGAGCCATTTCTGGCACTCCTCTCCTTCATGTATAAATCATCATTTTTTTGCTAGAAAATTACTCAGAACCCCCAAACATTATATATGGTTTTTTAGCAAAGATTCTAGGGAATAAAATGGAGGTTGTTGCAACTTTTTATGTCATGCGGTATTTGAGCAGCGATTTTTCGAACGCGTTTTTTTTGGAAAAAAAACAGTTTCATGAATTAAAAAAAAACAAAACAGTAAAGTTAGCCCAATTTGTTTTCATAATGTGAAAGATGATGTTATGCCGAGTAAATAGATACCCAACATGTCACATTTTAAAATTGCGCAAACTCGTGGAATGGCGCCGAACTTTGGTACTTAAAAATCTCCATAGGCGATGTTTAAAAATTTTTACAGGTTAGGTTTTTTGAGTTACAGAGGAGGTCTTGGGCTAGAATTATTGCTCTCACTCTAACGCACGCGGCGATACCTCACATGTGTGGTTTGGACGCCGTTTACATATGTGGGCGCGACTTGCGTATGCGTTCGCTTTTGTGCGCGAGCTCACGGGGACGGGACGCTTTAAATTTTTTTTTTTTTTTTTTTTTATTTCTTATTTTACTTTTATTTTTTTTATTTTGACACTTTCACTTTATTTTTATTTTTTTGATCACTTTTATTCCTATTACAAGGAATGTAAACATCCCTTGTAATAGGAAAAGTGAGTGACAGGTCCTCTTTATGGACAGATGCAGGGTCTATAAGACCCTACATCTCTCCTACAGGCTGGAAAGGCTGAGATCAGAAAAAAAAACCAGACGATCTCAGCCTTTCCTTCCCCTTTAACGGCTGTTGTTTACTTCGGAGACCCGGAAGTGACGTCACGACGTGCGCCCGGGCCTCCGAGAGCCATAGAGATGACCGAGGGACATCTGTCCCTCGGAAATCCCTGGCACTAGCATCCGGCGGCAGGCGATTCTTTCTCCCGCTCACCGATCGCTCAGGTGAGCCGGGAGAAGCACCGGAGGGCGGCGGGAGGGGGGGGGTCGTCCCCTCCTGCCGCCTGTAAGAACGATCAACCGGCTGACCTGCCGCTATGATCTTTCTTACGGTGATGGGAATCGCCTGCTCTAAAAAATGATACTCAATGATGCCTGCAGGTGCCGGCATCATTGAGATATCACCACTGAAATCCCAGGACGTCAATAGACGTCCTGCTAGACGTCCTGCGGGCGGGAAGTGGTTAATGACCAGGCCATTTTTTGGGATACGGCACTGCGCCGCTTTAACTGACAATTACGCGGTCATGTGACATTGTACCCAAACAAAACTGACGTCCTTTTTTTTCCCCCACAAATAGAGTTTTCTTTTGGTGGTATTTGATCACCTCTGCGGTTTTTATTTTTTGTGCTATGAACAAAAAAAGAGTGACGATTTAGAAAAAAAAAAAATTTTTTTACTTTTCTGCTATAAAACATTTTAAAAAAAAGTAAAAAAAACTAATTTATTCATCAGTTTATGCTGATCTGTATTCTGCTACATATTTTTGGTAAAAAAAAAAAAAAAAAAATCGCAATAAGCGTATGTTGATTGGCTTGCGCAAAGGTTGATTTTTAGCGGGACTGCGACATTGCAGCGGACAGATCAGACACCTAACTGACTTTTGTGACACTTTTTTGGGAACGAGTGACGTTATTACAGTAATCCGTGCTAAAAACATGCACTGTCACTGTACTAGTGGCACTGGCAGGGAAGGGGTTAACACCAGGGGCGATCAAGGGATTAAATGTGTTCCCTGGGGGAGGTGTTTCTAACTGTATGGGGGACTGTGTGACTGGGGAATCACACAGATCCGTCTTCCTGCACAGCAGGAAGCCAAGATCTGTGTCATCTCCCCTGTCAGAACGGGGATCTGCCTTGTTTACACAGGCAGACCCCCGTTCTATCTCTGCGGGGAACGATCGTGGGTGGCCGACGGACATCGAGTCCACCCCACCTGCTGATTGGCTCCCGCGCTGGCCAGTGGGTGCACACTCGCGCCCACAATACACGTTCCCGCGACTGATGTACAATGACGGTGATTCATGGGAACAAACCACATTGCAGCAGTTTGACTGCAGCGGCTGGGGCTGAAGTGGTTCACAAGGTGAAAATAAAGGAAACAATTCCTAAATTAAGAAAGCGATTGCTGCCACCACATCTAAAAACACGTAAGCTTCAGTATAATCACCTCCTACTTAATGCCTAACCTAAAACACAAAGTTCCAAAAATATATACTCCGTCACCTAGACCAGCATTTTTCAACCATGGTGCTTTGGAAAAATACCTAAAAATTGTCCAAAAGTTGTATATGATCCAGCGGGTGGATCAAGCCTGCCTTTTAGTTACACGAAGCCACAGGTTTTCATTGTTCACCATTACAACCTTCTAGCCGCTGGCTTTGTAACAATCAATGATGTAAACGGTTGGTAAGCATGACATCGGGCCCCTGCACAGCATCCTTGTTTGCCCTTCCCCTGCCCCCTCTCTATTAGCACTGGGGTCACATTAGCTGAGTGAGAGGGAACAGAAACATTGGAATGCTAATCAGTGTGCAAAGGTGTATTTGCTTTGCAAGAATAAATTCGCTCTAACGTTGGGTGCTACATGTGTGGATGCAGTTGCGTTCTTTAAAACTATTAGTTTCGTTTTTTACATCCACTTTGGAACTATGCCAGATTGGAACCCTGCAACCCCCCCCCATGCCATGCCATGCCACTGGCCTATAGATGTTGGTGTTGCAGAGGACCAAGTAAAAGGGAAAGTCACCGTCTGTGGTACTTCTTGCATGACGGATTAGTAGGGGGTTTATCATGTGTACAGGAGAGGTTCCTGGTGATAAATGTTCCTGCCGGCACCATGTAATGTTTTTGCTTTGTATTGGTAGTAAATCTAGGTAGATGTTCATAAGTCCCTGTTGGACTCTTTTTTTTTTTTAATTAAAAAATTCAATTTCTTTTGTCCTAATTTCCAATTTTACATTTTTTTCCCCCATCCCAGACTCTGAAGAACACATGGCTACAGAGGTACAAAGCTAGCACCAGTGCTGATCCAGGAATACTGGTACTATTGGCTTGTGGGACTATATCCAGTACATGTGGGCAAATTGCCAGTTACCCGTTAGCTCTGGTCAGGACACGTATGCAGGCGCAAGGTAGGAATGTGTGGACATGTGAGGGTCCTACTCTTTATCTAGGAATAATATATTCTGCCTTCATCTTGCCTTTTGTTAAAAGGGGACCCTTCCAAGCAAAAAAAAAACAAAACAAAATGTGTGTGTATATGTGTGTGTGTGTGTGTGTGTATATATATATATATATATATTCTGTATATATATATCAGCCCTCAAAAATTCCACTTGCTGTGTGGGCGGGATGGGGATGCAGCAAGCTTCTGAGAACTCACCCGCCTTCTCACCCGCCCACCTAGCTGAACGTCGGCCGGACTGCTCACATGTCCACCTGCCTGAGCAGTTCGGCCACCTGCCTGCCCGCACTCCTGGAATGACATGTGAGTTTACCAGGAGTGAGTATGAGCGGAGGTGAGCTCAGACGATTGTACTGGTTTAATTGCAGCTTCTTCCTGTACATCAACATAACACGAGGGGAATGGGACTGAAACAGGCTGAAATTGACCAAGGAGTTAACATTGCCATGTCCACCAATGCAGGTGGGGGTTGGGGGAATCAGTGAAAGTGAAAGGTAACCCCCCGACATGCATTGGTCTTAATGGCAGTGACATTTTAACCCACCACCCCCTTCTGCACTTGTGTTAATGTTTTGTGAAAGTTAATCCCCACCCCCACATTGGGGGTCATGGGAGGGGTTACATTTCAGTTCCACTGACCACCAATGTGGGGGAGGGGTTTATTAAGACTGACACCTGTGCTAGCGGTTATTAGGGCCAATTCACACAAGATGTGGTGCAGTGAGGTTTTTTTATGCATGAAAAACGCAAGGAAAGTTGATCACAATGTCAATGGCATATTTCACACCACTGCAGTTCGTTTCAGTAAGAAAGAAAAAAAAATTGGTTATGCTGCGTTTTTTATATACAGAACTGTACCGGACCGCAGTAAAACATATAAAAAACACACTGGAACTCACCGGAAAGCGTAAAAATGCACCGGAACATACCAAAAACGCACCGGAACTGGCCCTTAAGGTTAAGAAACAAGAGGGGGAAAACCACCCTGGAGCGCACCAAAAACGCATCAGAAATGTGCTTGCGGAAAAGCATTGGGAACCCATCTGGACTGCGTTTCTATGGTGTGAATTGGCTCTGTCCACTGGCTTCAATACTGGGAAATGTGGCCTCTGATACCAGTGTTGGGTGTTATTCATGCATCCTCTGACATCAATGCATGGGGTTATTAATGCGCCCTCTGACATCAATGCAGGGGGTAATTCATGCGCCCTCTGACATCAATGCAGGGGGTTATTCATGCATCCTCTGACATCAATGCATGGGGTTATTAATGCATCCTCTGACATCAATGCAGGGGGTAATTCATGCGCCCTCTGACATCAATGCAGGGGGTTATTCATGCATCCTCTGACATCAATGCATGGGGTTATTAATGCATCCTCTGACATCAATGCAGGGGGTTATTCATGCGTCCTCTCACCTCAATGCATGGAGTTATTCATGCGTCCTATGACATCAATGCAGGGGGTTATTCATGCTCCCTCTGACATCAATGCAGGGGGTTATTCATGCGTCCTCTGACATAATGCAGGGGGTTATTCATGCATCCTCTGACATCAATTCAGGGGGTTATTCATGCGTCCTCTGACATCAATTCAGGGGGTTATTCATGCGTCCTCTGACATCAATGCAGGGGGTAATTCATGCGTCCTCTCACCTCAATGCAGGGGGTTATTCATGCATCCTCTGACATCAATGCATGGGGTTATTAATGCGCCCTCTGACATCAATGCAGGGGGTTATTCATGCATCCTCTGACATCAATGCAGGGGTTTATTCATGCGTCCTCTCACCTCAATGCATGGAGTTATTCATGCATCCTATGACATCAATGCAGGGGGTTATTCATGCTCCCTCTGACATCAATACAGGGGGTTATTCATGCGTCCTCTGACATAATGCTGGGGGTTATTCATGCGCCCTCTGATATCAATGCTGGGAGTTATTCATGCACCCTCTGACATCAATGCAGGGGGTTAGGGGGTTATTCATGCGCCCTCTGACATCAATGCATGGGGTCATTCATGCACCCTCTGACATCAATGCAGGGGGTTAGTCATGCCTTTTCTGACATCAATGCTGGGGATTATTCATGCACCCTCTGACATCAATGCAGGGGGTCATTCATGCACCCTCTGACATCAATGCAGGGGGTTATTCATGCACCCTCTGACATCAATGCTGGGGGTTATTCATGCATCCTCTGACATCAATGCTGGGGGTTATTCATGCGTCCTCTGATATCAATGCAGGGGGTTATTCATGCGTCCTCTCACCTCAATACATGGGGTTATTCATGTGTCCTCTGACATCAATGCAGGGGGTTATTCATGCATCCTCTGACATCAATGCTGGGAGTTATTCATGCGTTCTCTGTTTTTTTTATGCATGAAAAACGCAAGGAAAGTTGATCACAATGTCAATAGCATATTTCACACCACTGCAGTCCGTTTCAGAAAGAAAGAAAAAAAAAATTGGTCATGCTGCGTTTTTTATATACAGAACTGTACTGGACCGCAGTAAAATGTATAAAAAAAACACACTAGAACTCACCGGAAAGCGTAAAAATGCATCGGAACTGGCCCTTAAGGTTAAGAAACAAGAGGGGGAAAACCACCCTGGAGCGCACCAAAAACACAACAGAAACGTGCTTGCGGAAAAGCATTGGGAACCCATCTGGACTGCCTTTCTATGGTGTGAATTGGCTCTGTCCACTGGCTTCAATACTGGGAAATGTGGCCTCTGATACCAGTGTTTGGTGTTATTCATGCATCCTCTGACATCAATGCTGGGAGTTATTCAAGCGTCCTCTGACATCATTGCAGGGGGATATTCATGCATCCTTTGACATCAATGCATGGGGTTATTAATGCTCCCTCTAACATCAATGCAGGGGGTTATTCATGCATCCTCTGACATCAATGCAGGGGGTTATTCTTGCGTCCTCTGACATCAATGCTGGGGGTTATTCATGCGTCCTCTGACATCAATGCTGGAGGTTATTCACGCGTCCTCTGACATCAATGCTGGGGGTTATTCATGTATCCTCTGACATCAATGCAGGGGGTTATTCATGCGTTCTCTGACATCAATGCTGGGGGTTATTCATGCGTCCTCTGACATCAGTGCAGGGGGTTATTCATGCATCCTCTGACATCAATGCTGGGGGGTTATTCATGCGTTCTCTGACATCAATGCAGGGGGTTATTCATGCATCCTCTGACATCAATGCAGGGGGTTATTCATGCGTCCTTTGACATCAATGCAGGGGGTTATTCATGCATCCTTTGACATCAATTCAGGGGGTTATTCATGCATCCTCTGACATCAATGCAGGGGGTTATTCATGCGTCCTCTCACCTCAATGCATGGGGTTATTCATGCATCCTCTGACATCAATGCTGGGGGGTTATTCATGCGTTCTCTGACATCAATGCAGGGGGTTATTCATGCATCCTCTGACATCAATGCAGGGGGTTATTCATGCGTCCTCTGACATCAATGCAGGGGGTTATTCATACATCCTCTGACATCAATGCAGGGGGTTATTCATGCGCCCTCTGACATCAATGCAGAGGGTTATTCATGTGTCATCTGACATCAATGCAGGGGGTTATTCATGCGTCCTCTGATACCTGCGTTGTGGGTTATTATGGCATCTGGCACCAATGCTGGGAGTTATTAATGCATCCACAGACAACAATCCTGGGGGATATTAACACAATATCTAAATCCTGTGTGGGAGGTTATTATGACGTCCACTGACACAAATGCTGGGAAGTATTATGGCATCCACTGACACCAATGCCGCGGGTTATAATTACGGTCACTGACATCTATGCTGGGAATTATTTTCATTTATGTTTAGGGATGGGGCATGGTGGAGAATAGCTCTTAAGGCCTGGCTAGTAGCTCAGGACTTGAAGTTTTGAGCCCTGTATGTATGATATATACAGTATCTCACAAAAGTGAGCACACCCCTCACATTTTTGTAAATATTTTATTATTTCTTTTCATGTGACAACACTGAAGAAATGACACTTTGCTACAATGTAAAGTAGTGAGTGTACAGCTTGTATAACAGTGTAAATTTGCTGTCCCCTCAAAATAACTCAACACACAGCCATTAATGTCTAAACCGCTGGCAACAAAAGTGAGTACACCCCTAAGTGAAACTGTCCAAATTGGGCCCAATTAGCCATTTTCCCTACTTGGTGTCATGTGACTCAGTAGTGTTACAAGGTCTCGGGTAAGAATGGGGAGCAGGTGTGTTAAGTTTGGTGTTATCGCTCTCACTCTCTCATACTGGTCACTGGAAGTTCAACATAGCACCTTATAGCAATGAACTCTCTGAGGATCTGAAAAAAGGATTGTCTCACTACATAAAGATGGCCTAGGCTATAAGAAGATTGCCAAGACCCTGAAACTGAGCTGCAGTGCGGTGGCCAAGACCACACAGTGGTTTAGCGCCGGACCTTGCCGGAAAGAGGGGCTCCCGCGCGCATGCGCGGGAGTGACGTCTCGCGGCTCGGGCCACTCACAGAGCCACGAACCCGGAAGGATACCCCAAGGGAAGATGTCCGCTCCCTCTGCGGGGAGCTGGGAACCCTTACTGAGCATCGTTCTGAGTGTTTCATAATGAGCTAGTATTCAGTGCATACTAGCTCATTCTGCCTTTGCCTTACAGGTTTTTTTTTATTTATTTTTTTATTTGACTACACTACTGCTTTAAGACATTTGAAGATTTTGTTTATTTGCATATTTGGTTTATACTGACACCTAGTGCACATTTTCAGTATTTCAGTTTTTTGTGTTAAAGGTTTTTACATTAGTTAGTTCACAACAGCGCAACACCACCCACCTATTATTCCATAACCTGTGAAGCTCTGGTAAACTCCATGCCCAAGAGGGTTATGCTGGAAAATAATGGTGGCCACCCAAAATATTGACACTACATTTGGACATTTTCACTTTGGGGTGCACTCACTTTTGTTGTCAGCAGTTTAGACATTAATGGCTATGTGTTGAGTTATTTTCAGGGAGAAACACACAGGGTGGATGCCACTAATACCACAGAAACCTCTCTACTTTACATTGTAGCAAAGTGTAATTTCTTCAGTTCTGTCACATGAAAAGATAGAATAAAATATTTACAAAAATGTGAGGGGTGTACTCACTTTTGTGAGATACTGTGTGTGTGTGCATGTATGTATGTGTGTGTGTGTGTGTATATATATATATATATATATATATATATATATAGATTACGCTTTGAAGGGCCTAGGCAAGATCACCGGAGCGCATTCTCTCTCTCACTTTGCAGGGAGGAAAAAAAAGGCACATGGCTGCTGTCTGTAGGGAGCTCTGTGTTGTTTACCAACACAGGGCTGCCTTCTGTCCCTCGCTCAGCTGATCAGCAGTTGACAGCCATAAATTATTGGCTGGGACCCGCTGATCGCCTTGTGCTGCTGCGAATGGCAGTTCAAGCTTCTAGGTGCGCATGCACGAGCGAACCCAGAAGACAGCCACGACGTACATGTACGTGATTGTGTCTGTATGAGCCGACCTGCCGCAGTAAATGTACTGAGGTGGGTCGGCAAGCTGTTAGTGTTATTTAAAGCCACAACAGTAAAATCAGTGTGTGTATGCAGTAAAGCATGCTTGTTATACTTACTGTGGAACCTAAGGGGTTAATCCTCTGCATTGTGTAAAAGGCTTTTCGATCCTGTCTTCTCTAATCCTCCCCTTCTTCCACTGTCCCCAATGCATCTCCTGATAGAACAGAGCAGGGGACAGGCTGCACATGCTCAGTTTTGTGTGTATTGCTAGGGAGTTTTTTTTTTCTTGGGAGGGTGCATGTGATCCACACAGGGCAAATCAGCACTGAGGGTCAGGGGTCCTGCAGCCTTTATAGGGCGATCAGAGGAGAATGAAAACTACAAACTTTAACCAGACACTGATGGAAGTCACAAGACTGCCATATACTGCTGAGGAGAAAAGGTATTTAGCAGTTTATATTTACTAAAATGATTGCATTTCCATGTTCTTTGTACTGTGGGAGACCAGATATAGTGAATGCCGGGTCCTGGGTTTAGTAACGCCTTAAGATTTGGCAATAAAATCTGGAAGCTGATTGGTTTCTATGCACAGTTGCACCAGATTTTGTGTGCTCCAGTTTTAGTAAATAACCCCACCGTATGCTGCAGGAATATGCTTGATATGGGTCGGTGTGTTTATTCTGATCTCTATCACTTCTTTCTTCCAGCCACAATCCAGGACGCTCCCCAGCTCTCCATGGTCGCTCTGTTCCGTTATATCGTGGCTCAGGAAGGGTTCCTGGGCTTGTACCGAGGAATCGCTCCAAACTTCATGAAAGTGATACCTGCGGTCAGCATTAGCTATGTGGTGTATGAAAATATGAAACGTGTGCTGGGTGTGACTAGTCGATGAAGAAAGCACCACTCATCAACCCCCCCCCCCCCCACAGTTTATCCAGGCACACAGAAGAGCCTGTAGAAGCTATATCCAGAATTGTCTGCTATCCATGTTGAAGGGCTACATCCTAATATCTACTGCCTCATTACCAGCCACGCTCTTGTTCACAAGAACCGAAAGATATGGCACCTTCAGAATTCAAACTTCCTGTTCCTCCCCGGGATCGGGTTCAGTATCCATATTCAAAGTTCTCCCCTGTTTTCAGTGTGTTTTTATATTCCCGACATCGTTCAGCGCTAAGACTTAAGTGATGTCGGATATTGTTGCATTTTATTGATGCTCCGGGGAAGATTTTCTGAAAACCACTACGGGAGTCAGAAGAACACTGAATGTGTCATTTTATAATGATTGTATATTTTGCATGTAAGGACATTTTGGCTTTTTTTTAGATGGTCGGAAGGCTTTTCCACTAGCCCGACCGGCCTTTTTGTGAATGTAATGAAGCATACACTGAATGTAGAGTATCCTGGTGCATTGTGGGACATACTGTCCTGCAGACGTTAATGGTTAAGCTGTGAGCGGTTATCAATGTTTGTAGAATCTTAAAATCCAGCGAGGAGCTGTCTATAGTTTTGCTTTTATTTCAATAGAAAACCAAAGGCTAAGACCACTCAAATGATATTTCAGTTTTATGCAAATTCCTTAAAGAAGAATTCCAGGTATGGAACAGAGGAGGTCGCTCCCCTGGCACAGGTGCCATTTAGAGAATGCTTCATGTTTTCTCAATAAATGCAGAGCATTCTCTGATTGGATTAATTCACAAAAAAGGTGTTAAGTATTATACTCACTAACTGACAGATACATCAAAGCTTGTCATATAAAAACAGCTACTTCCAGTCCACGATACATCATATCACGTGATAGGACAATTAGGAATACAACAGGCTAACGTGTTTCGGAGACTTGACTCCTCCTCAAAGCCAACAAGAATGTATCTTTCTTCCCCACTTAAATAGTGACATGGCTTTTGTCTCTAGCACACCCCATGGGCGGGAGCTAACCCCTCATTCCTAATGATAGGGTTAACTTCCACCCATGGGCCATGCTAAAGACACCCGCACCTTACAATAGCCATTTCACCCTATTATTTAAGTGGGGAAGCAAGATACAGTCTTGTTGGCTCTGAGGTAGAGGCAAGTCCTCGAAACACGTTAGGACAGTTAGAAATCCAACAGGCTAACGTGTTTCGAGGACTTTCCTCTTCCTCAGAGCCAACAAGACTGTATCTTGCTTCCCCACTTAAATAATAGAGCAACATGGCTATTGTCAGGTGGGGGTGTCTTTAGCATGGGTGGGTGTTAACCCCATTCTTTGGATTTGGAATGAGAGGGTTAACTCCCTCCCATGGGGTGTGCTACAGATAATAGCCATGTCGCTCTATTATTTAAGTGATGAAGCAAGATACAGTCTTGTTGGCTCTGAGGAAGAGGCAAGTGCTTTGAAACGCGTTAGCCTGTTGGATTTCTAACTGTCCTATTACGTGATATGATGTATCGTTGACTGGAAGTTGCTGTTTTTATATGACAAGCTTTGATGTATCTGTCAGTTTGTGAGTATAATTGTTTTTTCTTGGGTCATTACAACCAGAGAATGCTTTGCATACTTTTGAGTAAATGCAAAAAAAATCTCTGCATGGTGCTGAGTGGCTGACGTCATGTGTAGTAGCAGTGGCTACTACAGTGATTTCCAGCTTTTAGAAGGATCCCACATGTATGGTATATGCCTTGTTACATTGGTCCAAGCTGGACCAATGCAACTTTGTATAATGATCCATACCTGGAATTTTTCTTTAAAGGAAGCCTGTGTCCAGACTATTAACAGTAAAGTATTTAAAAATAAGCACTCACTGCCCTAGAAAGCTGAAGGCATTTTAGAGATATTTGTCCGCAAAGTTCAGAACAAAAACCCTGAAATCACAGCTCCTTTTCCTTTATTTCCTGTGGCAGCATGCCGGCCTTCTAAAGTAAACAGACTGATGCTCAATGCTTTCAGATGAAACCCAATCCAGATCTGTTGTGGTCTTTGAGCATTAATTACTCCACGGTACGCAGCATGTTGGAGGCAGAAGTGGGCAGCAAGATCCTGCATAAACGTTTGAGCATTGTTCACATGCATACAGTGTAAAGGACTCTTGCTAGGATGCAGGTGGCTTGTCAGTAGAGCCATCTAGTGTCCTTCAGTTGCAGAACTCAAGAGGCTTTTCAAGGAAGCTTCCTAATATCCTGTTTCTAAGGTGCAGGCAGCGGCTTAAAGTAGAACTAAACCTTCCTATCTTTTACATCCAAGGAAGCTGCCATCTTAGCCTCTTTATTGATCTGCAGTTGCTATGGTGCTGCACATGTGATCTGTTATGACACCAACCATTTGTTGGTGGTTGAGAACACATGCAAATGTGATAGTTATTATTCCCAGCATGCTGGGAATGTAACTGTTTTGAAGCTGTTAAATTGATGGGTTTAGTCCCACTTTAAGGAAGCTGCCTAGCATCCTCTGTTTCTAGGACGCAAGCAGCTATTGCTGCCTAGTGTCTTCTGTTGCTAGGATGCAAGCAGCTATTGCTGCCTAGTGTCTTCTGTTGCTAGGACGCAAGAGGCTATTGCTGCCTAGTGTCTTCTGTTGCTAGGACGCAAGCAGCTATTGCCGCCTAATGTCTTCAGTTGCTCGGACCCAAGCAGCTATTGCCACCTAGCGTCTTCTGTTGCTAGGATGCATGCAGCTATTGCTGCTTAGTGTCCTATGTTGATAGGACGCAGGCAGTTTATGAAGGATGCTGCCTAGTGTCATTCTGTTACTAGGATGCAAGCGACAGCAGATTACATTTTCACTGTACACATGCAAATGTTAACAGCAAAGTTTACATGTGTACTACTTAAAAATAAAATCTATGTGCAGGATGCCCGTTTACTGACCTTTATGCTGCTGTGTGCATGGGTCCATAAGAACCAATACACCTTTCCTTCAGATCTGTAAAGCTGTTCCAACATGAACCCCATGTTTTTCTCGTCTATGTGCATGAGCCCTTAAATCTCCTTTATCAATTGTTTAAAATATGCCAAAACTTTAAATCTGAACTCCAGCTTTTGATGCTTTTTACATCGTTTTTTTGGGCCAAGCTGGCCCAAAGGAACTATGTCCCTCACTAACATGAGGCCGATGGATGCGCGGTATAAACTGTATGTAGCTGCGGCTACATACCGCATACAGCCTCCGCTACATACAGTTTATACCGCACATTCAGGGGCCTCAAATGTTAGTGAGGAACACAGTTTGGGCCAGGCTGGTCCCAAACAAACTATGTAGAGTCTAAAAAAAGCTGGAATTCAGCTTTAGGGGTTGATTTACTAAAGGCAAATAGACTGTGCACTTTGCAGTGTGTAGTTGATTCAGAGCTTAGTAAATCTGCTGACTTCCATCATCCAATCATGTGCAAGCAAAAATGTTTGTTTTTTTTAAATTTTCCTTGCATGTGATTGGGTATTCTTTGAAAAGTGGAGCTTTACCTCATTTACTAATCTTTGGAGCAACTGCACTTTGCAAAGTGCACAGTCTATTTGCCTTTAGTAAATCAACCCCTCAATAGTCTGGGCACAGGTGCACTTTAAGGAGAGATCTTCTTATGTCACTTCCTAGTGACTCGTGATGTCTCTACACCAGACTTCCAGTGCTCCCTGATATGTAGGCATCAGGAAGGATTCTTAGGGCCCATTTACATTCTTCCAATGTGTTACCCGTTGGGACACATTGGCGGTGCTTTCTTTTTTAATGGGCCATCGAGTGTATCTCACACTTAAACTTTTTTTTTTTACAACATCGTTACCCACAATGTACCATACATTGTTTTACACTGTCAAGGTGCATTGGGGTGCTCTACACTTTGTTATCAAACATTGCAGTAGCAAGCAGTAAAATGTGAGCTTTACCCTGTGTTAGAGTGCAGCAGATTAAATGGGCCTTTAAGGTAGACCTGTGCTTTGTCCATGAAGAACAAAACAATAGGTTTACTTTTATGGCCCCCACAGCTGCTTATACTTATAAGACCTTCACTCCCCCCACTACATCCCCCTGCTGGAGCATAGAAGGGAAGCCCCATGTAAAACCCCAAGTCACTCTGGTTGGAGCTTACACAGGGCTAAAGGACCTTCTCCATCCCACGTGACAAATGGAGATGAGTCCTCCAGAGTCCCAGAGACAAATAGGAAGTTACTGAGTGATTTCATCCTCTGAAAACTCAAATATCTTTGTTAGGGTAACGTTCTCTATTTTGGGTTTCTTTATTTAGATGCAGGTTTCTCTTGCGAACAGCTAAGTTGTCTCTTGAAACAGATGCCTGGTATCCGTTTTAATGCATTTAGAAGAACCCTTGCTCTCAGTATTGTTCTGCAACAAGAAACTAAACTAATCACAACATTGAAGAGTTTGATGGACAACTTGTAACCTGTTTCAAGACACAGCTTAGCTGAAAGCAAGATGCATTTCATAAAGGGCAACTCCTTGCTAAGGTATCCAATGAGAATCGATGGAGCAGACTTGCATACTAAGCAACAGATGTGAGCTGAGGGCATGTACATTTAAAGGGATGTTGTTGGGCAATGAGGGGGGTGCCATTTGTCTGTCCATTTGTCACCCCACATTCTGTAGACACAGAAATCTACAAACTATGTCCAATATTGTCTGCTATCAGTGGCAATTGGTTGATCCCCCTTATTTCCCCACCTGCATTCCCTGAAGGACGTCTTCATGAAGTGTTGGGTGCCAGGGAGGGAAACCTGGGACAGCCAGGCAGCTTGGAAACACACAGGGCAGATCCCAGAAGTAATTAAAATCAGGACATTTATGGGACAAATCTATGACACTAGGGTGACTGTCGTTTTCAGGATACACCCACCAGCCCCTCATTACTCCTAGCCCCATTTCATATCGTAGGTTGGAGTTGCCCTTTAGAAAACTGGGGAAATGAGAGCTTTTTCGACAGTCCTTTAATTCAGTGGAATGTGAGTGTATTTATGAAGGAGTGTGTCTGGGGTCACAGAACAAAGCTTTATTTATTTAATTTTTTGGGCTTTTGAGAACAAAATCTTCACAATTTTATGAGCAAGCACACAAGATAATGAGGAGTTTATCAATTCTGTAACAGAGTCATGTATGAGCCAGAAAGAACAGGGCAAGCCTTGAATGTAAGCATAGAGCCAGGTCTTCTGCTTTGGGTGCATCAAGCTGCTTTGAAATCCTCAGATGTCGCCATCTAGAGGCCATTGAATAGAACTGCCACAGCTCACAAACTGAGATATTTTGCACTCTAAATAGGGCATCCTTCATGGCATTTTACTGATCTTTATAACAACACTCAGTCATTTTGCCTGCAGAGTACCTGATGTACCCAATCCAACCCCTGCCACTATGACCAATCCTAATTCTCTTCTCTGATTTGCCCAGGGTAGGATTGCAGGGTCGTATGCAGAGGCCGATCAGTGGAAGTCCAATGTTTGTTTCATAAATTACCTATGTGTTCTAATAAATGCTTTAAAGTTGTAAAATCTTGTATCAGAAGAAATATGGGGGATGCCTTTGCTGACCCTCCTATGAAGAGTGCTAGCTGCCTGCTGGCTCTGGCTCTGGCTCTGGTGTCAGTACATTATTAGCAACTGACCCTAAACAAGAATGCAGATTAGTAGGCCAAAGTCCAAATTCATGATTTACATACTGCCAGGTCAGAGACTCCAAGGGTGGAAGCCACAGGCCTGTTTCACATGGGCTTCAGCATCTATAAGAGCAGTGTGAACCACAAAAGGATTTGCAGAGCTTTCAACAATCTTTGTTGAAACTTTTAAAGTACCATGTAGATCCATTTTGTAAATATTGAACACAGATCCAAATGGGAGCGCTGATTGCCACTTTAAACAAGCTGCTAGTCGGCTTCAGCATGCTTTCAACAAGCTTCAAGAAGTGCTGAAGCCTGCTAGCAGCTTGTTTAAAGTGGCACTCCCATTAGGACCCATGTAAAACATTTACAAGCTAGAGCTAAATGGAACTTTAAAAGCTTCCTACAACTGCTGTTCCCACTGCTGTTATAGAAGCTGAAGCCTGTGTGCAATAGGCCACAGTGATAGCATGACAGCCTGACAACTTGTATTTTTAAAAGGCGAGATCAGCATTGGAAGCCTCAATATTTTAAGGGCTTTAGACAAGCGAATGAGGGCGGATAGGCTGCGGCGTTCAGAGATGGCTCAATGCCGCCTCTGGCTACAGCAGTACTCAGTGCTGTGGCCGCATTCAGAGTGGCTGATTAGCTGCTAGCAGTTTGTGTGCTGCCAAACATGCCGCCCTTAGACGCAAAGTGTGCATCCAGGGGCGGTTCGAGGCTCCATTCGCACGTTCAGATGAGTATATGTAGCTATATAGTCTCCTAATCTCTGTTTTGCACATCTTATGATATTTAAGGCCCCCTTCAGACCTATGTGTTGCGGTAATGCAAGATAAAATGCTTGTGTTACTGTACATTACCGCACCGCATGCTGTTGTTTTGCCGTTCCTTTAGAATGGAACCCCAACACATGGTACAGTAGGTGCTGATGGACCTGCACTGCAGCGCACCATGTGTTTTTAATGCAGAGATCCGGTTTTTGTTTTACAAAACAACAACAGACTGTACATTGGTAGCCCATTCTAAAGGAATAGGATACTTTAAAGCCCAATTCTGGCAATTACAAAAAAAATACCTTTGCAGTGAAAAAGATGCACAATGCAGTGCTACTGCCTACCCAAGAACTCTCGACAGCTTTAGTACCAGCGCTCAGACACAGGTTGCTGAAGCCTTGAAAGTACTGGATCCACAGAGATAATTAAGGCCATTTAGGCTGAAACGCGTTGACCTTTGCTGGCTATATTTTACGAATAAAGCTGATATTTTCCTGCTATGCATCATTGTGCCAACGCTTTCTGTGGACCCAGTACCTTTGCAGTGACTCTCCCCACTGCAAGGGTTAATGCTCATTAACGCTAGGGGTAGACGAATAAGATGCAATACCTGCCCTACTCCTCATTTCGGTAACGCCTCCCCTGAAGCCTCTTCTATTGGACACTCCAGGCCTCATTTTGCATGATGATGTCATTAAGTACAATGCAGGGCCAATAGCCTAAAGCCCCGTACACACGGTTCGACGATCGCACGTACGATCGCGTCGAATCGTATGTTTGGCTGTTGTATGCAGCATACTGACTGCACTACACGATCGTACGGCCAGGGAAAGAACGTTCAGGTGCATGTAATTAGCATCCAGCCATTCCTGACTTTGGGCATGCGTGTTTTGCACAATACAGCTTTGTTGTACCAACTGCTCTGTACACACGATACAACGGTCGTATGAGAGCTTGTTGGTACGACCAAGTTTTCTAGTCTGCTCATACAACTCCCTTGTACGACTGTTCAAATCGAGCATACGAACGATCGATTTCGCATACAACAGTCGTCGAACCGTGTGTACGGGGCTTTACTATGTACATGAGGATGGTGAGGCATACCTGGCGTGGAGGAGAAAACAGGACTAAGTATTACATACTATTCCTCTACCCTTAGACTTAATGATCATTTAACCCTTGCAGTTCCAGGGTTGGGGGTAAACCATAGCCAGGAGAGTGTGTTTTTTTTTTTTTTTTTTTTTTTTTTTTAATTTTTCAAATTCTTGGCTTTGGGCTTTATTGCAGCGCATGTTGACTTGTGACATGCCACACCGTAACGTGCGTATGGTGACAGCAGTGTGAAGGTGGCCTTAGGAGTGCTGTTGTACTTTTGCAGAGCATTGCTCCGCCACCTGTAGATTGTAAATGGAAATTTGCACTGATGACATATTCCTGTACTGTACAGATCTGTATTCACGTCATATTGTGTTGATGTGTGTCTTATGTAGGGCTTGGGATGCTCGAACCCTATATACAGAGTATTGCACTGTTTGTTATATGATAAAGGTAGACAAGAAATATTCATTGTTGGTGAACTGACTTCAGGTGAATTAAGAGATCCGTTCACCTCACCTATAACTATTATTTCAGTTCTTGGTGCCTGCCGGTTGGGTTTGAATCCTTGTATCCACCCGCCATACTTCCCAGGTTATGAAGTCTCGCCCGTCCTGCGGCATTTGTCTCATTTACATTGTATGTCCAGCCAAAATGTTTTTGGATAGAATGGGTAAGATCTCCTGTCGGGTTGTTACCACTATCTAGGGCTCTGTTAGAGAGATCTACCCTCACTTCCTGTTCTGCTGACAACAGTTTACCAGACAGGAAGTTATGCAAATGGTAACACAGACAAGTAAAAATGGTTTTCTTTAGTAGATTAGTCCCTGTTAAAAAATTTTCCTCACTTCCTGTCTGGGAAGGACGTTACCAGCAGGTCAGGAAGTGAGGGGAAATCTCTAGGAAACAACCATCCGTTCTAATCCTTCCCCACTCCATCCAAAACTTAAAAAGTAAGAGGTTTTGGTTTGACTTGCATTTTAAAGCCCACCTCCAGGCACAGTAAAGTAGTTATACATTCCATTGCCACAAGGGCAATTACTCTCCCCACCCCCACCCCACATTTATGCTGCTTTTACTCCAATCTGACAGATCTGCTCATTTGCATTCTTGGATTTGTATTGATCCCACTGTACTCCTGACCCACTCCTATTAAGTGCTGCAGGTCTCATAGACCCCAGTGCTATGGTCATGTCTCCGCCTCCCTGTTGTCCTGCCAATTCACAAAAGTCACAGCCCCAGACTTCATTATGTCAATGGTAATGAGGAATGGGTGGTGGAGACATGACCATAGCGCTGTGCTATGTGAGACTTGCAGTGCTTACAGCAGAGCGGGTCAGGAGTGCAGCCGGAGCTCTGCTAATCCTGCCATGTAAACAAGGAGATTTTCCAGGTGTAGAATAAAGGCAGCATGACGGGGGGGGGGGGGGGGGGAGGAGTCGCCTTCCTGCCAAAAGAATGTAGAACTGCTTTTTATTCAAGGTAAGTTTATTGTGCCTTGAGTTGGGGTGTAAAGCACACTTCCAGCTAAAACGTTCAGATTTTGATACGGCTGGGTTTGAACCTCTGTCAGGTTTTTTTGTTTTGTTTTCTGTGCTCTCATTTGGGAGATTTGCCCTCAGTTCTGCTGCATGACATCCATAAAATACACAGGAAGTATCAGGAAATAGCCTAGAAGGACTCATTCAGACCCGTCCTCTGCGCTGAGCTGCTGTTTGCTGCTCGTGAATTTATCTCAGAGCTGTGTGCAGACAGCCCATAGAAGTGGATGCAGAAGCAGCATCTGCACAGACACAGACATGGGCAGGAGTGGGTGCAGAGGCATAGAACCTTTAGGGCCCTGGTGCAAGAAACCATGAACGCCCCCCCCCGGCCCCTGAACGGAGCCCTTCCTACAGATCTCGGGGCCCTTTACCCCCATCGCGGGACCCTTTATTATGGTCCCGCAGTGGGCCACCTTCCTTCCATCTTGGGGTCACCTCACGGTGGGGGATAGCCAGAGCCCAGTCACCAATGCGACCTGTGTGACCCTGTTAGTTCCACCACTGGTGTCGGTAGTTTTTTTTTATTTTTGGTTTTATTTTTATCTATTTTTTTACCATTTTATTTTATTTTTTTATTAATTTTTACATATTTTTATGACCCCAATTGGGGGGCTTTGGTGAAATATCAGGTTTATAAACAGACCCCTGTTGCCACACTTTTGAGTCAGAGAAAGGGATTCCCATTTGTTCATAAACTGTGTTTAGACCCCTGATATTGCACCAAAGTCCCCCCAATGGGGGTCCTAATAATATGTAATAGT
>BLSH010416544.1:617452-629036 GCA_018402905.1 Glandirana rugosa
CCAGATTTGTGTCAAATACTTGTTTACCCTTAGGGAAAGAGACTGAGTTTTCACTCCGTCGTCCCCAGACAAATCTGTGGACTATAAAGTGGTTTCGAGGGGTTAACCCCAGTATTTTTATACTTTTTTAATTATTTTTTATTTTATTTTACCATTTTTTTATCTATTTTTATTTTGGTTTTTATTTTTTTTTTGATGACTGTGGTCACCACCTTGATTGTCCCAGTGTGTCCAGCGTAACCACTGACCCGAGACCGAAATGGGGTGACACTCCACTGGGGTTCTACCTTCCTTCCACCGGGTGACGCCCTGGTATTATTTCCCAGGGCGCTTCCCCCATTTCCCGGGGCTCTAGACATCCTTCCCGAGGCAAGTCCCCGGTCCCCCCCCCCCCCCGCAAGTACTGCAAGAAACCATGAACGCCCCCCCCCCCCCCTGGCCCCTGAACGGAGCCCTTCCTACAGATCTCGGGGCCCTTTACCCCCTTCGCGGGACCCTTTATTATGGTCCCGCAGTGGGCCACCTTCCTTCCATCTTGGGGTCACCTCACAGTGGGGTAAAGCCAGAGCCCAGTCACCAATGCGACCTGTGTGACCCTGTTAGTTCCACCACTGGTGTCAGTAGTTTTTTTTTTATTTTTGGTTTTATTTTTATCTATTTTTTTACCATTTTATTTTATTTTTTATTAATTTTTTCATATTTTTATGACCCCAATTGGGGAGCTTTGGTGAAATATCAGGTGTCTAAACAGACCCCTGCTGCCTCACTTTTGAGTCAGAGAAAGGGATTCCCATTTGTTCATAAACTGTGTTTAGACCGCTGATATTTCACCAAAGTCCCCCAATGGGGGTCCTAAAAATATGTAATAGTTTACTATGCCCCAGCTATGAATGATTTAAAAAACCCACAAGAGTCAGTGATTGGTATCAATTACTGACTATTCATTAAGACAAGGAAGGGGTCGGTAAATGTCACATTTACTGGCTCCTTCCCTGCTCTCCATCCTGACAGATCCCCCGCAGCAGCCTGTGGGAGATGGGAGGAGGCAACCCGGCCAGCACTACGGGGAGGGCAGGGATGCACACAGGAGCCCTGGACAGCAAAACAGTGATAGGGAGGCGGCGGAGGGCGGCATGTAGAGGAACCGATGCCCTCCATTTCCCTCCTGCAGCCACTGAATTTCTACAGGAGGGAGAGGAGGAGAAGCCGGTATTCATCGGCTACATTGAAGGATCGGTTCGTCTACATGCTGCCGCCCCTACCACTCTCCTCTCCAGGTATAGGGGGGGGGCACACAGGCTTCCTGGAGCATGGGGCAGGGTCGCAATGGCAATCCCTGTGACCCCTGTATGTACGCCCCTGAGTGGGTGAACAGATCTGAATGCACAGTGTCTGCGTTTACTTCAATGGGCTACCTGCATGCAGCTCCGAGATAGATGCACACGCAGCAAAAAGCAGCTCAGCACTGAAGACTAATCTATGGATGAGCCCTAAAGGGTCGTGGACAATAGTAAAAAACAGAGGTTTTAAAATGGCGAAAGAAGCAGGAAAAGTGAGACTCTTTGTAAAGCTCAGAGTAGATGGGAGGACTTGGGAACTGGCAGGGACCAGGTGGGTTTAAAGAAGGCAGCGAGTGATTTAAAGAATGGCTACCTAACCATGCAAGATATCCACTGTGGTGGAGTGTTAGCTGCTTCTCTGTTGCACTGATGTGATGGCTAAAGGTTCTCTCGGATCAATGCAATGCCCCTACCCAGCAGTGCTCTGCTGTATGAACAGTATGTGAATTTTACATCCTTGCACAGCGTTGTATTAATCTCATGTAGATCTGTGATCTGCAGTGTTACTGCCTGTGTATTGCACAAGATAACTGCCCCCCTCCTCCAAACCAGCAGAACATCACAGCACCTGCAGTATTGAAAGAGAACTGCACTGTTGCGGCATAACTGCTGAACATTGCAATACTGATAGTATACAGTATGGTTGTATGTTCTTCCAAATCGCTCATATCTAGGGGTCAGTTATTTTTATGCAGTAAGACGAGAGGCACTTCATCTACCTGACAGGTGGATCTATGCATTGTATTGCAGAATATTGCACCACTGCTGTGGACTGTGCTCTGCACTGATATTGTGCATTGGCAGGGTATTCCATTGCACCACTGATGGTGGCCGGGATGATAGTGTGATGGCTGCAAAGAGTTGTGCAAGCAACAGGCATAAAGGTAATACGGCACTGATAGAGGCCCTGCAGAGCATTGTACCTCTAACAGATGGGAAACATTGCACTGATATCTGCAAATCATTTAGTTTTTCTATACAGCTGCCCATACTAATAGACCAGGTTACTCGATCTGCAGCAGACCTTCCCATTTTCAACAATAAGCATATCTGAGAGGTCTTTGAATGGCCTAGGTGGATGCCAGCTGCTTTTATTTTAGGGGGGCAATGGAAGAGACCATACAAAAACTGCATACAGACACTGGTGTGGATCTCTTGCATCTTCCCTCCATACCCAACTGCACTAGATTATGCCTAGGCTGATTATTAACAGAGGAAGGCTGAAAACTATTCTCTGACGATAATCTGCACTGGTGGATGTATTGATATCAAGGAAGATGCTTTGTAGATCATCACACCTATGACTGGAGTGATAGTCTGCACTGATAGTGCCTAGTTGTAGAGCACCTCTGATAGATGTGTAGCAATGCAGATGATTGCATCTGCCACAGGGCAGATAACTGCACTGATACTGTTGGCTTTTAGACCATTGCACCCCAGGGGTACCTCTATGATGTCTGTGCGGAGCCTTGTTCTACAGCACTGGAGAGCTCAGCATATACTGTCTGCGTCCACCATGATAACGCAAGGGGGATGTGTCCCGTCCCCCCCCCCCACACTACTGACATTTTATTTCTACACAGAATAAATCGTTTTAAATTCCTCAGTCTGGTGTCATTTGTCTTTGTGGTGATATGGTGAATAATCCTCTGGCTGGTGTGGGATCATAGGGTACTGAAAAAGTGCAGTCTTATGGTCCCTATTTCAAGCCCTACTTGATAGGAGCCATATTTCTCTTTCTTAAGGGGACAGATGAGCCGTATGTAGGGAGATAAACATTCTATATATTAGTGTTTCTCTATGCAGTGTGTCCTCTGGGCTTCCCCAGGGTGCCGCAAGAATGGTACCCGGTTTGGATGCACATGAGTTGCCATGGTGCAGATGCCAGCATTACGAGTGACAGCCAGAATGGCATCATTCTTTGCTATAGTGATGGTGGGTGGCTTGCCCACACTATGGCAGCGCATTGACTGTTTCGGGGCAGGTGGCATGCAGGGCCACCCCTGCCATTTAGAATAAGACAAAAGTCCACATCCGCCCTCTGCCTCGCTGTGATACCGAAATGTAGGACTTTGATTTGAAGAGGGGACTGCATAGTCAGATGGGCTCAGGGATGGGGGTGTGTAACTGGGAATCTCTGTAGTGATGGGGGGGCTTTGATGTATAGTGGAAACTCTCATGTGATGGGGGGCTCTCTTGCATATGGGAAACTCCAATGTGATGTGGAGAGCTCTGGTGCAATAGGAGAACCTTTGATACAAAGAGGGGCCTCTGATGTGAAGTTAAAGTGATAGTAAACGATCACATGGTAAAACAATCCTTGCCATTTAACCACTTCAGCCCTGGAAGGATTTCACACTTTAGGACCAGAGCCCTTTTTGCGATTCGGCGCTGCGTCGCTTTAACTGAAAATTGCGCGGTCGTGCGATGTTGTACCCAAACGAAATTTGCGTCCTTTTTTTCCCACAAACAGAGCTTTCTTTTGGTGGTATTTGATCACCGCTGTGTCATTTCTGATCACTGCTATAAACAAAAGAAGAGCGACAATTTTGCAAAAAAACCCAAATTTCTTACTTTTTGCTAAAATACAAATCCAAAAAAAAAAAATACAAAAAAAACATTTTTTTTTCATCGGTTTTGGCCGATTTATATTCTTCCTCATATTTGTGATAAAAAAAAAATCGCAATCGGCGTTTATTGATTGGTTTGCGCAAAAGTGATCGCGTTTACGGATGATGAGAATTCATTTTTGGGCTTTTTATTATTTTTTTATTTTTTACTAGTAATGGTGGCGATCTGCGATTTTTAGCGGTACTGCGATATTGGGGCGGACATGTCGGAACATTTTGACACTTTTTTGGGACCATTGGCATTTATACAGCGATCAGTGCTATAAAAATGCACTGATTACTGTGTAAATGCCATTGGCAGTGAAGGGGTTAACCTGCAGGGGGCGCTCTAAGGGTTAACTATGTTCCCTGGGCGTGTTCTAACTGTATGTGGGCTGCCCTAACAGGGGAAGGGAAGTGATCACAGCTTCCATGTAGAGGAAGGCTGTGATCACAGCCCTTCCCCCTCACACAGAACGGAGGTCCGTGTTTACTTACACGGACCTCCGTTCTTTCACTCCAGGGGGGGGGGGCATAGCGGGTGGCCGGCGGAGATCGACTCCGCCGCACCCGCTCCCTGGCCCTCCCTGGAAACAGTGAGCGCGCGGGCTGTGCTCGATCTGGCATCCGCCGTCATATGACGGTGATTTGCCTTAAAGAGCCACCTTGTCGCCATCAGATGCCGATCAGCGGTCGGCAAGTGGTTAAAATAAAATGAAAGGCAAAACATTTATGTACATATCTAAAAAAAATATTATAAATACCTTTTTTTTTTTTCATAAGTGATCACATTCCCTCTGTTCTCAGCTGCATACGAGCAGGGGGAGGAGAAGCAACAGCACACAGATCTTCCCAGTGAATGGCTGTGGGGTGTTGTCAAGACAAGTCTGATCATTGGGGGAGAGCAGGCTGAGTTCCCAGCACAGCTAGAGAACTGATCACGCTGTGCTCTCCTGCATAGTGTAGTCAGTTTTCAGGAAAGCAGAGGGACAGGCAGGAACACCAGGGATTTCACACAAAGGAAGCAATACAAAGAGAACAGGAGACTTTCTCATACAAGTACATGGTACAGCAGACACAAATCAGGAATATGAAATGCTGGGTTTACATATGCTTTAAATCCATCAAGGCAGTTATGTGCATCGCTCTAGACTCGTTTTTCTATTGGTAAGTAACATTTACATTTTAGACTGGGGTGCCTTGCAATTTTGCATACCTTTAAAGGATATTGCAACTGGAAAATGGTTGAGAAATGCTGCTATTAGGGTTGCACCGATACTGAGCATTTGCAGGAGTACTCCTGCAAATGCTCTGGATGCCTAATCCGTTGCCTGGACATTCAGGTACGATCGATGTGGTGATGGGGCTTTTCAATCACCCTGTGCGGCTTTCAATAAAGCAGCTTGCAGCCACTCCTCCTCCTCTCCCCTCCGCGGCTTTCAGCTGCTTTATTGAAAGCTGCACAGGGAGATTGGTGATTGAAAAGCCCCCCCATCCCCGCATCGATTGTCCCTGAGTGTCCCCTGTATCCTCCTCTCTTTGCCGTCCTCTGTGCTCTTCCAGTCTCCCTATGTCCAGCTCTGGTCCTCCTCTGTGTGCTCCTTTGGTCCCCTCTGTCCTCCTCTGGGTCTCCCCTTGTCCCGGGATCGTTCAGGATGGAGAGAGATGTAATTTACCGGCTCCTTCCTTTTCTGAATGGCCAGAGTCACTGACTCCATCAATTCATAACTGAGTATTGTTTATGAATGGAGAGGAGCCTCTGTCTCCTCGTCATTCATCTTCAGTGCAGCTGAGGCTGCTGAGAAAGGGACTGGGGAATCTCTCCTCTGTCCCTTTCCCTGTCTCAAAGGGGAGATGTCAGGGGTCTGTAACCCCCCCCCCCCCCCCCCCACAGAGTTGATTGAAAAAAATAAAAATTAAAAAAAAGGAAACATTGTAATAAATACATTTCCTGACAGACTCCATGTGGGTTTAGCCCTGCCTCTACTACACTATAGGACTCCCCTCCTATAAATCTTTGCTCTGAGCCAGCGGCCATTTTCCTTTTTGTCCTCCTCAAGGACCGAGTAGATGGTCCTTCTACTTGAAGAGTCCCCCTGCTGCGATCAGGATCGGCCAAGCTGCGACTTTTCAAGTCGGCCCAACTTTGAAAAACACAAGTCGGTCCAGTTAAGACGGCTCTCATAGGGAATCATTGTTTTCTCAATAGTTCATTGACAGACGCAGCCTCTCATTCTTGACATGTGGGGTTTATGCAGGTTTCACTAGGAGTGGACTAGGCAGAACGAAGTTCAACTCAAAGCAAGCACAGCCCCTCCCGGGGGGCAGTCCTCACTCGCATAACCCCTCCAGCCCTGCTTCAGCAACTCAGTTTTTCATGCCTAGGGCAAGGAGTTGGACCTGGCTCCATCGGAGGGCTGTGGAATTAGGGGGGGCGACGAGCAATGCCCCCCCTTTTTTTCCCCTTTTAGGGCCTGGCCATTCCGTTCGTTTGAATGCCCCCCCCCCCACCGGAGCTGTAGTCCTCCCTGCCTGCGTAGGTCCCCCTCTGTGGTAGCGGCCGCCATCCTCCTGTAAACCGGCCGCATGATTGCACGGCCGCCATTTTCCTGTGGCCAACCGTGTGTTGTACACAGCCGCCATTTTCCCGGAGCCGGCCGTGTGTTGGCTCGGCCGCCATTTTCTTGTAGCAGGCCGCCATTTTGCGGTGGCCGACAGTGTTCGGCCTCTAGTGCCTACGGTGGCCACTTTGGTGTGGTCCACTGTATGCTGAGGGGCGGCCCTGCTTCCCCTGGCGTGCTTACAGGCCGGAAGAGAGCTCTCTACACGTGGGGATCGTGAGCAGAGGGACAGGCAGCTACAGCAGCACAGCTCCTGGGGCAGTGGGTGAGTCCTGGGAACCTCTGAGGGCCCCAAAGCGGCGACTGTGGGGCAGTTTGGCGGTACACTTATTTCCGGGGGGTGCACGGGGTGCGGGCTATGGCGGCTGAAGCTGGGGCTTCCCAGCCAGGGGTCTCCGGCAGAGACTTGCTTTGACTGGTGGTCCCGCTGCACACTTTGATGGCCCTCCTGGAGGGATATTTATCCCAGGCAGTACCGATCCGTGACCGGGGGGTGGCCAGCAAACGGCCACCTCCTCCTTTGTCCTCTGGGGAGGACTCGGAGCCAGAGGGGGCTCCGTGGTGTCGGGGACCCCCTAGAGCTGTCGGAGGGTGAACTCGGGGACCCCAAGGTGGAGCCCTCGGGGGCCACCGCAGCTCGTGAACGGGCTCTGGTGGCATCCTTGGTTTCAGCGGTATGTGAGACGCTGAAGCTGGGCCCGGCTGCAACACCGGGGGCGCTGTACGCTTTTGGGTCGAATAAGCCGGCCTGGGTGCCTAAGGCGTTCCCCTATTTGTCGTACTTTGATCAGTTCGTTTACAAGGAGTGGCGGCATCCTCAGGGGTCATTCGCCATGCCAAAACGTTTTTCTGTGCGTTATCCCTTTGAGGATACCTTGCTGCAGAGGTGGAAGTCCCCAACGGTGGATCCGTCGGTGGCCCGATGGAACAAGACGACCACTATCCCAATGGAGGGCTCTCCATCTTTCAAGGACTCGGCCGACAGGAGGACTGAGGCAATGTCCAAGGCCATGTTCCTGGTCGCGGGGTCGGCTATGCGGCCGACGCTGGCGTCTGCGCTGGTGGCCCAGGCGCTTGCGGAATGGGCGACTATTGTGCACCAGGCTTTGGTGACTCTCCAGGCCCCTCCAGAACCTGTGCAGATGGCAGACCAGTTGATTCAGGGACTGAAGTATCTCTGTGATGCGGCCCTTGACATGGCCCCCATGCTGTCAAAACTGTCCATGTTTGCAATCGTCATTAGACGGCTGTTATGGCTGCGTTGCTGGTCAGGAGACCAGGCGTCAAAGAAGGGCCTGACGGACCTGCCTTTTGAAGGGGGGTCATCTTTTTGGGGCTTCCCTCGACTAAATCATCAAGGATTACAATGGGGGGAAGAGTGCTTTTCTTCCGGAGCCCAGAAGGGACAAGGAGCCCCGGCACAGGACGGGCCCTTCCTTCTCTGCACAAAAGAGATTTTTTTCATGCACCACGCCCCTCAAACAAGGGTTCTCAGCCCGCCAAGGCCCCTGCCGGGGGCCAGGAGCGTCCCTGGCAGCGTAAGTCCGAAAAGGCGGAGGAGAAGTCCTCCCCTGCATGATGGGTCACCCCCACCCGCAGTTCGGGTGGGGGGGCGGCTCTTACGGTTCACGGACCAGTGGACCTCGCGCATCTTGGATATCTGGGTGTGCGAGGTGGTTTCGTCGGGGTACAAGATAGAGTTCCGTACCCAACCCCCGGACAGGTTCTTCGCCTCCAACCTGAGGCTTCCCCCGGAATGGCTGCAGGCCCTGTTCAAGGCCGTGCACGCTCTGCTCCATCAGGGGGTGATTGTCCCGATTCCTGCTGTGGAACGTTTCCGCGCTTTTTATGCCAATCTTTTTGTGGTCCCGAAAAAAGATGGGGTCAGGCCTGTCCTGGACCTGAAGGCCCTCAACTTCTTTGTGAGGGCAGGGAAATTCAGGTTGGAATCTGTCCGCTCTGTGGTGGCGGCTCTTCAGCAAGGAGATTTCCTGGTCTCCCTGGACATAAAGGACGCGTATTTACACGTGCCCATATGTGTACACCACCAGCGCTTCCTGCGCTTTGCGGTGGGGGATCTGCACTACCAGTTTGTGGCCCTTCCATTCGGTCTGGCCTCAGCCCCTCGGGTCTTCACCAAGCTCCTGGCCTTGGTGCTGGCTAAGGCAGAGGGGCATAGCAGTGGTGGCATATCTCGACGATCTCCTCCTTGTCGGAGAGTCTGGACATCACCCTTGGTTTCCTGCAGGACTTCGGCTGGGTGATCAACCTTCCGAAGTCGGTGCTGGCTCTGTCGCGCTGGTTGGAATACTTGGGCTTGGTCCTGGATACGGAGCGGGCGAAGGTGTTTCTCCCTGCCGCCAAGGTCTTGACACTCCAGGGGGCGGTGCGGGCCCTGCTGTCTCAGCGGTGGTCCTCTCAGGTTTTTCATGCGGGTGTTGGAGCAGATGGTCTCCTCCTTCGAGGCGGTGCCTTATGCCCAGAGTCACACCTGGCTCCTGCAGTGGGCAATCCTGCTGTGGTGGGACAAGTCTCTGCTCTCCCTGGATCGGGTGATCAGTTTGGATCCACGGACTCGAAGCTCCCTCACCTGGTGGCTATGGGCCCCGACCTTGGAGCAGGAGATATTTTTTTCTTCCCTTGGACTGGACGGTGATCACGACAGATGCCAGCCTATACGGCTGGGGAGGGGTCCTGGGGAGGCTGTCGACCCAGGGCCATTGGTCTCAGGAAGAGTCCCGTCTCCCGATTAACGTGCTGGAACTTCGAGCGATCAGGCTTTGCATCTCCCGCTGGTTGGGGGGGCTGCACGGGCGTCCTGTTCGGGTCCAGTCAGACAACGCCACGGTGGTGGCTTATTTGAACCATCAGGGCGGAACGAGAAGCGCGGCAGCGGTGGCCCACATTCTGCGGTGTGCAGAGCTTCACGTGCTGCCACTCTCCGCCGTTCACATCCCGGGCGTAGAGAACTGGCAGGCGGACTAACTCATTCGCCAGAAGCTGGATCAGGGAGAGTGGTCCCTGCATCCGGAGGTGTTCCGCCAGATTTGTCAAAGGTGGGGCACGCCAGACGTGGATCTCCTGGCGTCCCAGCTCAACCGGAAGGTGCAGGCCTTCGTGAGCAGAACAAGGGATCCGCTGGCAGACACGGCGGATACCCTCGTGGCTCCATGGTCTCGGTACCGGCTGCTCTATGCCTTCCCTCCACTCCCATTACTCCCGTGCCTGCTGGCAGGGTAGAGGCAGAAGGGATCCCAACCATTCTGGTAGCGCCAGATTGCCTCGGCGTCCTTGGTACACCGACGTGGTGTGGATGGTGGTCGATGTTCCCTGGCGGCTCCCGCTTCGCAAGGATCTGCTCTGACAGGAGTCCATCTTGCACCCTTCTTTACCCTCGCTGGCTTTAACAGCCTGGCTATTGAGTCCCAGGTGTTAAAGGATAGGGGACTCTGTGAATCTGTCATTCCTACTATGCTCAAGACACGTAAGGCCACTTCGCGGAAGATTTATCACCGGACTTGGAAGGCCTACATTGCTTGGTGCGGAGAGGGGAGTTGGAACCCCCGTTCTTTCTCGGTGGCTCGGGAGTCCCCTGGCGACGCATTCCCTGATTCGTACCTTTTGTCCAGGGGGTTCGTCATGTCTCCCCCCAGGTTCAGTCGCCTTTGGCGCCTTGGGACCTTAATCTGGTCCTTTCTGTGCTCCAGAAGCCGCCTTTTTGAAAATATCAGGGAAATTTCCCTGCAACTGCTTTTGCAGAAAGTGGCCTTTCTGGTGGCAATTCCATCTGCTAGGCGGGTGTCTGAGCTGGCGGCTCTGTCCTGTAGGTCCTCGTACTTGGTCCTGCACAGGGACAAGGTGGTTTTACGTCCCTCTCCCTCCTTCTTACCGAAGGTGGTCTCTTCGTTTCACATCAATGAGGACATTGTCCTTCCTTCGCTGTGTCCGCGCCCCTCTCATCCTAAGGAGGTTGCCTTGCACTCCCTGGATGTGGTTAGGGCGTTGGGAGTGTATCTGGAAGCCACGGCCTCGTTTTGGAGGTCCGATGCGCTTTTTGTTGCGGTGGATGGTCCGCGCAAGGGAATGGCGGCCTCATCGGCCACCATTTCCCGTTGGATACTACAGACAGTGACCCGCGCATATGCTGTTCGGGGCCAGGAGCCCCCCTTTCCGGTCACGGCTCACTCTACCAGGGCGATTAGTACTTCCTGGGCTTTCTGACACCAGGCGTCGGTTTCTCAGGTGTGCAAGGCGGCCACTTGGACCTCGGTGCACACTTTTTCTACGTTTTACAGAGTTGATGTTGCAGCTTCTTCTGATGCTGCTTTCGGACACAAAGTTTTGCAGGCTGTGGTGTGAGGTGCGTCTGGCACCTCCCGGAGAACTCTTTTGTTGGGGACTGTTGTTCTTGTTGCCCGCCCCTCTTTGTGACACTGCTTTTGGGACATCCCCACATGTCAAGAATGAGAGGCTGCGTCTGTCAATGAACGATTGAAAAAATAGGATTTTTTGACTTACCGTAAAATCCTTTTCTCTGAGTTCATTGACAGACGCAGCACCCGCCCCTCTTTGTTTGAGTTTGTAATGCTTGCTACAAACTGAGTTGCTGAAGCAGGGCTGGAGGGGTTATGCTAAGTGAGGACTGCCCCCTGGGAGGGGCTGTGCTTGCTTTGAGTTGAACTTCGTTCTGCCTAGTCCACTCCTAGTGAAAGCTGCATAAACCCCACATGTCAAGAATGAGAGGCTGCTTCTTTCAATGAACTCAAAGAAAAGGATTTTAAGGTAAGTAAAAAAATCCTATTTTTGTGACATAATGCAATTTGCGCTCCTAATGTCGATCCGAGAATCAGACTAGTGTTAACCCAGCCTAATGATCCAATTTTTGGAGCAACTCAGATTTCTAAAGAGAGCAAAGAAACAACTCAACTTTTTATAATGTTGGTTGAGCTGATTCTTTGTTCTCTCTAGACTGGATCACTAGTCATAGGCTAGTGGTTCTCAACCTCAGTCTTCA
>BLSH010416544.1:684961-697470 GCA_018402905.1 Glandirana rugosa
TAGTCTGTATCTTAGTGGGTGTTATGTTTTATGTCCCCAGTACCGTCGATCGACGACGTTATTTGTGTATGTATTTTTTTTTATTATTATTTTGTCTTATGGAAGTAAAAGTTCCTTCAGAAGGTACCTTCATAGACTCTCTACCGAGGAGGGTGGATCCTCCTGGTAAGACGAACATAAAACCCCACAAAGTCAAGAAGAGCTGCGTCTGTCAGTGAACTCGGAGAAAAGGATTTTACGGTAAGTTATAATAAAATCCCTTTTTTCCGCAAAGTGCATCCTGCATTTTCAGTTTCGGCACCAAAACTTCCATTCGGTGCACCCTTACTTTTTAAAGTCCTGAGGCATATAGGTATGTGTGTAGTTTTTATAATGGTGGACCTTGTGTTTCTTGTTTCTAGGTGGGAGGAGCCATCTCTCAGATACTTCCATGGAAGACTTCCTTGAAAATGAAGGTATTCTGTTTTATTATTATTTTTTTTTATGTATGTGTTTATTGCAGCAGCTAGCTGCCATGACCCCTGTATTTTGTATTGTGGGTGATTCTATGTCTGATAAGTGGTCCCGGCTGCGGATTCACCATGGGATCACTTTTAGAGGCAGCAGGATTTTGTTGCCATTCTACAAGCGTGCGCAGTTTTAAAGCATGACATGTTTGGTATCTATTTACTCAACCTAACCTCCTCTTTCACATTATACAATAAAATTGGGCTGACTTTTTAATGTGCTGTTCTTTAATTTTAAAAGTGTATTTTATTTTCTAGGGTCTTTGCTTAAAAAAAAAAAAAATACAAGTTTGGGGATTCTAAGTAATTTTGCAGCAAAAAACGCATAATTAAACTTGTAAAAGTTAGAAAGGGGGATTTCTAAGCCCCAGTCCGGTGACGCGGCTATAGCAGGGTGCAGCACAGGAGATTGCCGCCCTCTAGGTCAGCGGGATTGGGGTGGGGTGAGGAGGGGGTCCTGTGTAAGGTGAACTTTTACTTTTAAGGTAAAAATTTTATCATAATGCAAAGAATGCATTAAGGTAAACCTTCCGACTTTACGATCACTTTAAAGCTGAAGCCAAGTATGTATTGCTTGCTTACGTTGGTCTACCTTGAATCAATGTAAGTATGCATATCATACCTGAGGTCCTACTGGTAAAGCCGACAATTAATTTTAGTACTCTGTACTACTACTACAGCAGCGATCTTCCTGGTCCTGTGCTGAGAAAATTCCCCTCTGGTACACTGATTACTGAGGCGCGCTTGCTTGGCACTGCTGTTGGTAAACTGTATTTCTTTTAACAAATCTCTGATTGGACAAGGTGGCGTTCGTGATTGCTCATTCTCTCCAGCTCATTCAATTGGAGATCGCTTTGTGTTCATTTAAAAAAAAAATACAAGGTGTTTTGCAAATGGCAGCTGTGCCTATGGAGAGACCTGTGGTCAGAGGAAGTCACCTGGTGGACATTGTGGCAGAAGATTGTTGGCTTCCCCAGCAGACCCTCGGGTATGAAATATGCTTACATTAGTCCAAGCTGCAAGTATGCAATTAAGATCATACCTGGAGTTTGCTTTGGGGTACTATGACCTCTAAACTCCACATGACAGGTACCCAGCTCCCACTTGCGCTCGTGCCACTTAGGCGACGACTCCTCTTCCCATCACTCCCTGAAATCTTCTGGGACACATCACAGGTCCCAGAAGATTGCTTGGCTGTTCAAGATGCGCAGGGCGACTCGCTCATGCGTGGTGCGCACTCCTACTGTGAAGCCGCAAGCTGTCATGGCTGGGTGCTCACTAGTGATGCGGGGGGTGGGGAGCGAGGGTGCGGGCGGCCGCATTGCTGGATCGCGGGACAGGTGAGTTTGTGTTTAAAAAGTCAGCAGCTACACTGCTAGCTGCAGACTTTTATTAACCTCCCTGGCGGTATGATTCTGTCTGGAATTTTGTTCCAAAAGTGGTACAATTATTTTGCATGAAAATTTGGCGTTTTATATTGTAGGCCTGTAATTCTTAGGAATAACTCACTTAAATCTGTCCAAACAAGAGTCTAGTAGACATCCCGGGTATGAAAAAGTTTGAAAAATGAAATCATAAATTATAATATAATAAATAACTATAAATAAGCTCAGTTGCAGAATTGTCGCTATCGTCACTTTCAGTTGCTGATGATAAATTTCCCCAAAAATCAGTATCACTCAATTCTGCAAATGATTCTTATTTACTATCGGTGTTTTCTAGCTGATCAAAAACCACTTTTGACGCAAAGGGACACTTTTTGGTTGCTATGGACATTCTCAAGTTTCCTGGCAGAAAGAATGACATTTATTATATAAAAGTGCATGCAGGGCACTGGGCAAACCACTAGGGACAAAGGGGGTGTGAAATGTTTTCATACAGTAATGTAATCTATAAGATTACAGTGTACTGTATGTGTACTGTGTGTTTCACTTTTTGAATTTCCCGCCGGTCTCCGCCCCCGTGCGACGCGACGCTCGCAGGGAACGGAGCCCGGCACACAGGAGACATCTGGCCGCGGGGAGACAAGCTGACACCGCGGGAGGACATCGCTGGATCCAGGGGACAAGGTAAGAAACATTGCCTGGATCCAGCGATGCAATCCCGAGTGTGGCTCGGGGTTACCGCTCTTGGTGCTGAAATTCCACCCCGAGCCACACTCGGGAATACCGCTAGGAAGGTTAAACAGAAAAATGAGTGGAACTCCACTTTAAGTTTTTAGGCTAAAATTCCACTTTAATAAACAGGGCTATTACAAAACTGCTGTGAAGCCTGTAGAGTGTCTACCTACTACTACAGTTGTGTGTTTAGCCTTTGGCTGCAGTTCCTCTTCACCTTTAGTAGTCTGTGAGATGACTAGTTGTGAGTCTAGAGCAGTGATTCTCAACCTCAGTCCTCAAGTACCCCCAAGGGCCAGGTTTTGGGAACTTTCCTTAGATAAATTAGCTCTGATCAATACCATGTCATTGATATTTAAAGCAGCTGTGCAAAGTAAAGGAAAACCTGAAAACATGGCCAGTTGGGGGGGTACTTAAGAACTGAGGTTGAGAACCACTGGTCTAGAGGATGCTGAATGTTGTTGTAATTTTATCTACTTTTTTTTTTATATTTTAGCAATGTCCCAGCCACTTGCGCCAGTCCTCCCTCCTCGGTAAGATTTGTTTCACAGCCCTGTCACCTGTATTGTATCTTATATCCTCTTGTCTCCTCCTTTGGAGAATTGGGAATATGATAACCTAATTTCTGCTTGTAGGTCGGCTACAATGACTGAAGAGTATCGTGTGCCAGACGGTATGGTGGGACTTAGTGAGTATTTAATATTTCCTGACTCATTACTGAGGATTTTCAAGGACAGCTGTTGTGAAAAATGACATTTTCATGATACAGAATTACAATGACGAAAGGATAGTACAGCTAATGGAACAAATCTGTGTAAAACCATTTGTATCCCACACACCTGTTGTGTCATGCAGCCACATTCTGTTCTCACTGTCAGTGATGGGCTCAGGTGGCCAGCTGCCAGTGTTATCGGAGGGTCACACTGCAGCACATCTCACAGAAGTCTGCCGTGTGGCCGCATTTTTCTTTTATCCCTGATATTTATGAAATGCGTATGGACAGCAAGTCGCACATTTTTCAAATTCCACTCCAGGCATGACAGTAAGAGGGCATGTGCACAGATGAAGAGTTTAAAAATAGTGACAGTTGCCATTGTTCTACTGTGATCTGGGAAAAGATTCAAATCCTTGGCATAACGTAGGACGGAGACTAGGCTGAGGGGGGGCGTTATTTATAACGCAGTGTGGATATCTTTCCACTCTCTTATGCACAGTGCAGTCCATCACCATAAAAATCAGACTGTGGCATGTATCTAGCAATGCCTCAAGGAGAAGAAAAAGCTCAGTGATTTGGAGGCGAGCCAGCCATGTGATGACAGGTCACATGACTGGGTATGGTCATGTGTTTGTACAGATTTCTCTCCCAATCTATGAGCCTTCAAACCCCCAGTCGCACATATCAGGATTTAATAGCAGGCTGAAGATCCCCATAGCTCCAACATGTGGCCAGCATCCTGCAGTGCACTTTGCATGACCTGTAGAAATGTAGAAGGAAAGTGTACATGTTGAGGAGGGAAGGGCCACTTTTTTTTTTTTTGCATGTCGAGTGTTTTGTGTTTCCATTAGGGATGCACTGATATATCTGCAACTGAAAACTAACGGCCAAAAATAAGGTTATCGGCATTTAGCCGATTTAAAAAAAACGATGGCCACCGAAACCGCGTGCGATTTTTACTGCGTTTATAGTTTTTATAGGTCATATAACTCAAAAATGCAACACAAGTGCATTTTTGATGCTCCGTATCTTCAATGTATTTCAATGGGGATGTTGGTTTTTTTGTTTTTCCTGTGGTTTTTATTTATTTTTTTTTTTTTTTTTTTTTTTACCCTGCTAATGGAAGCGCAAAGGACCAGTGTGAGGACATACATAGAATTTAAAGGGGATGCATTTTTCTTGATTTTTTTTTTTTTTAACCCACGCGTGCATCAAAAATTGTTCATTGTGAAAGCATCCTATTGGTCGAAAAGGTGCTGGTAATGGCTGACAATGAATTTAAATTCGTGATCCTTATAAAAAATTGTATTATACTCTAAATATGTATGTGTGTGTAGCTTTTTTTTTTTTTTAACTGTCCATTTCGGTTTCCATTTTCGGCCAAGTGCATCCTCAAGTTTCGGTCCAGAATTTTTATTTCGATGCACCACTTGTTTCCATTCCTGGGCACTCAGAGTATATTTGGCAAAATGGAATTTAAAAAATAAATTAGGCACTTTGTGACCCCTTCTTGGGTTAGCTTGAACTCCTTTAAGTGACAGGTTTACTTATTGCACTGGTTAACTTGTATATGTCTTCCAGTCATCGGCCGTGGCGGAGAACAGATAAATAAGATCCAGCAAGAGTCTGGATGTAAAGTTCAGATTTCTCCAGGTAAGACCTTTTTAAATCTCAGACTTTGTCAGGATTGATTGTGATTTGTCACCAAAAGCTGCTAGTCAGAGGGTTTAACAACCCGTGTTGCATAAATAGCTGTTCGATGTGCTGTCGTTAATAATTTTTTTCCTCCTTTCTTTCCTGCAGACAGTGGAGGATTACCAGACAGAATTGTGTCATTGACAGGCTCTCCAGATTCAGTTCAGTAAGTGTGTCTACCCCAGTTGAGCCATTAGGTGCAGTATGTATATCCAGACTATGGTCTGGAGTTCCCACAGCCATTAAAGTGAGCCTGTGGGGAGCTGGTTTCCTTTGTTTAGAACCATAACCCCATCACCAGCTAGTGTTATAAATTTCTCCTGGTGGCTTCTTAACCACTTCCCAATGCCCTATAGAAGATTTACTGCTGCATGGTGGCCATTCTGTGCAGAATCACGTGTGTGTGTATATACTTAGGCCTGTGATTTTCATCATAGGTACACTTCAACTATGAGAGACAGAGTGAGAAAGAAAAATCCAGAAAATCACATTGTCTGATTTTTAAAGAATTCATTTGCAAATTATGGTGGAAAATAAGTATTTGGTCACCTGCAAAAAAGCAAGATTTCTGGCTCACAGACCTGCAACTTCTTCTTTAAGAGGCTCCTCTATCCTCCACTCGTTCCCTGTATTAATGGCACCTGTTTGAACTCGTTATCAGTATAAAAGACACAACCTGTCCACAACCTCAAACAGTCAGACTCCAAACTCCACAATGGCGAAGACCAAAGGGCTGTCAAATGACACCAGAAACAAAATTGTAGACCTGCACCAGGCTGGGAAGACTGAATCAGCAATAGGTAAGCAGCTTGGTGTGAAGACATCAACTGTGGGAGCAATTATTAGAAAATGGAAGACCTACAAGACCACTGATAATCTCCCTCGATCTGGGGCTCCACGCAAGCTCTCACCCCGTGGGGTCAAAATGATCACAGGAATGGTGAGCAAAAATCCCAGAACCACACAAGGGGACCTAGTGAATGACCTGCAGAGAGCGGGGACCAAAGTAACAAAGGCTACCATCAGTAACACACTATGCCGCCAGGGACTTGAATCCTGCAGTGCCAGACGTGTCCCCTTGCTTAAGCCAGTACATGTCCGGGCCCATCTGAAGTTTGCTAGAGAGCATTTGGATGATCCAGAAGAGGATTGGGAGAATGTCATATGGTCAGAGGAAACCAGAATAGAACTTTTTGGTAAAAATTCAACTTGTCGTGTTTGGAGGAGAAAGAATGCTGAGTTGTGTCCAAACACCACCATACCTACTGTGATGCATGGGGGTGGAAACCCCATGCTTTGAGGCTGTTTTTCTGCAAAGGTACCAGGACGACTGATCCGTGTAAAGGAAAGAATGAATGGGGCCATGTATCGTGAGATTTTGAGTAAACACCTCCTTCCATCAGCAAGGGCATTGAAGATGAAACGTGGCTGAGTCATTCACCATGACAATGATCCCAAACACACCACCCGGGCAACGAAGGAGTGGCTTCGTAAAAAGCATTTCAAGGTCCTGGAGTGGCCTAGCCAGTCTCCAGATCTCAACCCCATAGAAAATCTTTGGAGGGAGTTGAAAATCCGTGTTTCCCAGCGACAGGCCCAAAACATCACTCCTCTAGAGGAGATCTGCATGGAGGAATGGGCCAAACTACCAGCAACAGTGTGTAAAAACCTTGTGGATACTTGCAGAAAAAATGTGACCTCTGTCATTGCCAACAAAGGGTATATAACAAAGTATTGAGATTAACTTTTTGCCAAATACTTATTTTCCACCATAATTTGCAAATAAGTTCTTTAAAAATCAGACCATGTGATTTTCTGGATTTTTTTTTTTCCTCATCCGGTCTCTCATAGTTGAAGTGTGCCTATGATAAAAATTACAGGCCTCTCATCTTTTTAAGTGGGAGAACTTGCACAATTGGCTGACTAAATACTTTTTTGCCCCACTGTTTATTATATATATATATATATATATATATATATATATATATATATATATATATTAAAATAAATTCTGCACTTTCAAGTAGGGGGCGCACACGCCACTTCTGCTGTGACTAGTCACAGAGGGTGCCAATCAATGGATGTCCGCTGTCCTCTATTGATCGTAAAGGAGAGACACAGGATGGAGCTCTTCATATGTAAACCATGCAGAGCTCCAGTGACGGTGATCCGACTTGCGGCGCGATTTGTGTGCTAGGTGTTTTAAAGGAGAACCCACGCAAAAAATTTGCGTGGGGTCCCCGCCCCCAAGAGCATACCAGGCTCTTCGATCTGGCATGGATTTTAAGAGGAGCCCCCACGCTGAAAAAAAGGGTAGGGGCCCCCCAAAATCCATACCAGACCCTTATCAGAGCACGCAGCCTGGCAGGCCAGGAAAGGGGGTGGGGACTAGCAAGCCTGACGTCAGGCCCGGCGTTTTGCTTATTTTTTTGCAAACGCCCGTGTTTGAGGCCTAAAGGCCAATTACTCTCTTCCTCATAATACATGTCCTATGTGTTAAGCCACCTGCATTCATTATCAATGCAGAATCATCCTGCAGTGTATGTGTGTGTGATCTGTGTTCCGCTTCTGGAAAGAGGAAGTGACTTGTGATTTTCCTCACCAGCTGCATGTAGGTTTAGCAGACGGTTTTTACTGTTTGAAGTTTTTGAACATTCATATTGCTGTATGACACATTTGAGCAGGTAACACCCTACATTCCCTCTAGTTTCCCTCATCTGATCATTTTCTCTTTCTTGCAGAAAAGCCAAGATGATGCTTGATGAAATAGTTGCACGGGGTCGTGGGGGACCACCTAGTCAGTTCCATGACAACTCCAATGGACAGAACGGATCTTTACAAGAGATCATGATCCCTGCCGGAAAAGCTGGGCTGATTATTGGCAAGGGTGGAGAGACTATCAAACAGTTACAAGTAAGTGATATTAGAATTGAATAATGGCCTGCTGTCATTTCTGCCCAGCTGTATTACAGTAGTGATTTCTACACCAATCCTGAGCATTGCTTACGCTAAAGTTGTGTTTTTTTTTTTTTTTTAGCTGGCCATACATTATGCAATGTTCTTATTCCATTTCCTTCAGCTATATAGTGCAAAATCCTGCCTGATTGTATACAAATTAAGTGTTTAGGGTTAACCTCATATTCTGTGTTTTGGGTTTTTTTTTGTTTTGTGTTTTTTTTTGTCTTTTTTTGCAAATCTAAATGAAAATTGTTCACTTCCCACCCAGCGACGTCACATGACGTTGCAGACTTTGAGTGGGTATATCTGAATGATGCCTGCATTATCTTTTAGCTCCGGCGGTTCCCTGCACTGTAAGAACAATCATAGCGGCAATCGCTGGGAAGCCTGCATCTGCAATATTTTTTTTTTTTTTTTTTTTCAACGAAATTTGTAGACTTATAGACCCCCAGATCTCGCTGTAAAGAGGATCGGTCACGCACTATTCCTATTACAAGGGATGTTAACATTCCTTGTAATAGGAATAAAAATGATTAAAAGTCAGAATAGAAAAATAAAAGTAAAATAAACAATTAAAAAAAAAACCTTAAAGCGTCCCTGCGTGCTCGCATACATAGGTCGCGCCCACATATGTAGACTACGTTCAAACCACACCTGTGCGGTATTGCTGCGATCGTTTGAGAGCAATAATTCTAGCACTAGACCACCTCTGTAACTCTAAACAGATAACCTGTAAAAAATTTTAAAGCGTCGCCTATAGGGATTTTTAAGTACCGAAGCTTGGCGCCATTCCACGAGTGTGCGCAAATTCAAAGCGTGACATGTTTGTGATCTATTTACTTGGCATAACATTTGTCACATTGTGCAAAAAATATATATTTTTATATTCTAATGCTGTTAACTGTGTGAGTGCACTGCTGATAATTCAATGTCATTTCAGGAGCGTGCTGGGGTCAAGATGATCCTTATTCAAGATGCCTCCCAGGGCACCAATGTGGATAAGCCTCTTCGAATTGTTGGAGAACCATTCAAAGTGCAGGTAAGTTGAGGACTTTTATTCCAGTGGCTTAAGAGACCTATTCCTGTAAAATAATCCTTTTAAATGTCTTATTAAAAACAATAACACAGGATTATATTCCTGGCAAGCTATTAAATTTATAGTGGCAAGAAAAAGAGCGAATCCTTTGGAATTAACGGGTTAAGCAGTAATTTGCCATAATATGTGATCTGATCCTCCTCTGAGTATTGCTGTGTGCAAGAGGGTTCATCCAGAATTTGTACTGATCCTCGTTTAAGTCACAATAGTTAAACACAATGTGCTTAACCACTTGCTGACCGCCTTATTGTATCTTTACTGCTTGCTTTTTTTTTTTTTTTTTATTATTGGCTATGTCCTTTTATAGCAGATACAATTTTTTTTTTTTTGCACAAAAAATAACCGCAGAGGTGGTCAAATACGACAAGAAAGCTCTATTTGTGGGAAAAAAAAGACAAACTTTATTTGGATACAGGGTCGCACAATCGTGCGATTGTCAGTCAAAGTAAAGCAGTGCCGTATTGCAGAAAATGCCCTGGTCATGAAGGGGGTAAATCTTCCAGAGCTGAAGTGGTTAAGGCGATTAACATAAAAACAATTCTAATTTCTTGTGTCTTTATTGAACACACCTATTAAACATTTACAGTGCTGGAGGAAAAAGTGAACCCTGGGAGTTCATAGCTTGTCAAACCTCCTTTGGTAGCAATGACTTTCAGTAGCTCTGGATCAGACCTGCACAACATTCAAGAGGGATTTTTCACTATAATTTACAAAACTGCTTTGGCTCACACATTTGTAGGATGTCTGTCAACAGCTCTCTTGAGGTCATCTTATGGCGTCTCTATGGGGTTAAAGTAGAACTATAAGCAAAACGTCTTCTTTTTTTTTTTTTCATTTTGGACAGAGCTAGGGAGGGTTATAACCCCTATCAATGTGTATTTTCACCATATGTGTCCTATTGTGTAGATTGCCCAAAATCAAAGGTTCTCCAAAACTAGTGTCCCAATTGGAAGATTTCCCTGATATTACTTTTCAGGGGATGACCCAAAATGTTAGATTTTTTTTTTTCATTCTTTCCCTTTCAATGATGGTAAACAGGGCAAATCGAGACCCCTAATGGGGAGCTCAGACATCAATAAAAACTGACAAGCATTCTAATCCCTCTCCACTCTATCCAGAACTGAAAAAAAAAGTTTTGCCTTTAGGCCCCCTTTCTCACTTGTGCAACCTGATAGTCGTGCTATTTTGCCACGATTTTTGCCCCAATTTTGATGCGACATTAAGCAATGCCTGTGTAATCTTGAAGTCTATCCCATCTAAGTCGGACCCAAGTAGTGCAGGGACTACTTTGAAGTCGCACAGATATGAATGGTACTCATTGGAAATCATGGGGTACGACTTGTCATGCGACTGTGCGGTCCCAAGTCGCAGGACAAGTCGCATAAGTGTGGTATGGACCTTAGTTATGCTTTAAGGTTTAGCCTCTGATTGATTGGGACACTCCGAAAGGCGCATTTTCTTATTCTGAAGCCGGTCCGTGGTGGACTTACTGGTCATTATCCTGCTGCATCACCCAACCTCTACTAGGTTTCAGCTGGTTGACAGTCACCCTGACCTTATCCTGTAAGAAAAATTTTGGTAAACTTTGAGAATTTTTGCCACTTTAGATTAGATTTCTTAAAAATTTACACTGTTCTGCTATAGCTTATTCAAAAGATGCACACATGAGGGACAGCTGGCTTGAAACCTGTGTGGTTGCTTTTTATATGTATACAGTGGGTACGGAAAGTGTTCAGACCACCTTACATTTTTCACTCTGTTATATTGCAGCCATTTGCTAAAATCATTTAAGTTCATTTTTTTCCCTCATTAATGTACACACAGCACCCCGTATTGACAGAAAAACACAAAATTGTTGACATTTTTGCAGATTTATTAAAAAAGAAAAACTGAAATATCACATGGTCCTAAGTATTCAGCCCCTTTGCTCAGTATTTAGTAGAAGCACCCTTTTGATCTAATACAGCCATGAGTCTTTTTGGGAAAGATGCAACAAGTTTTTCACACCTGGATTTGGGGGATCATCTGCCATTCCGCCTAGCAGATCCTCTCCAGTCCTGTCAGGTTGGATGGTAAACGTTGGTGGACAGCCATTTTTAGGTCTCCAGAGATGCTCAATTGGGTTTAAGTCAGGGCTCTGGCTGGACCATTCTAGAACAGTCACGGAGTTGTTGTGAAGCCACTCCTTCGTTATTTTAGCTGTGTGTTTAGGGTCATTGTCTTGTTGGAAGGTAAACCTTCGGCCCAGTCTGAGGTCCTGAGCACTCTGGAGAAGGTTTTCATCCAGGATATCCCTGTACTTGGCCGCATTCATCTTTCCTTCAATTGCAACCAGTCGTCCTGTCCCTGCAGCTGAAAAACACCCCCCATCAGCATGATGCTGCCACGACCATGCTTCACTGTTTGGACTGTATTGGACAGGTGATGAGCAGTGCCTGGTTTTCTCCACATACCGCTTAGAATGAAGGCCAAAAAGTTCTATCTTGGTCTCATCCGACCAGAGAATCTTATTTCTCACCATCTTGGCGTCCTTCAGGTGTTTTTTAGCAAACTCCATGCGGGCTTTCATGTGTCTTGCACTGAGGAGAGGCTTCCATCGGGCCACTCTGCCATAAAGCCCCGACTGGTGGAGGGCTGCAGTAATGGTTAACTTTCTCCTATCTCCCGACTGCATCTCTGGAGCTCAGCCACAGTGATCTTTGGGTTCTTATTTACCTCTCTCACCAAGGCTCTTCTCCCCCGATAGCTCAGTTTGGCCTGGCGGCCAGCTCTAGGAAGGGTTCTGGTCAGCCCAAACGTCTTCCATTTAAGGATTATGGAGGCCACTGTGCTCTTAGGAACCTTAAATGCAGCAGAATTTTTTTTGTAACCTTGGCCAGGTCTGTGCCTTGCCACAATTCTGTCTCTGAGCTCTTTAGGCAGTTCCTTTTGACCTCATGATTCTCATTTGCTCTGACATGCACTGTGAGCTATAAGGTGTTGTATAGACAGGTGTGTGGCTTTCCTAATCAAGTCCAATCAGTATAACCAAACACAGCTGGACTCAAATGAAGGTGTAGAACCATCTCAAGGATGATCAGAAGAAATGGACAGCACCTGAGTTAAATATATGAGTGTCACAGCAAAGGGTCTGAATACTTAGGACCATGTGATATTTCAGTTTTTCTTTTTTAATCTGCGAAAATTTCAACAATTCTGTGTTTTTCTGTCACTATGGGGTGCTGTGCGTACATTTAATAAGGAAAATAAATGAACTTAAATGATTTTAGCATGGCTGCAATATAACAGTGAAAAATGTAAGGGGGGTCTGAATACTTTCTGTACCCCCACTGTACATGTCTTCAAGAAACCAAGGTGTAAGTCTCAAAGTCTAGGTTCAAAGTGCTTTCCTCCCTTTTTTTTTTTTTTTTTTTTTTTTAATA
>BLSH010416544.1:723459-745860 GCA_018402905.1 Glandirana rugosa
TTCACTTTCCACATGTTTTCCCTTGTCAAAAAAGTATGTAATGTCATCCCATACTTATCCGCAATGAGTCGTTAGTCAGGTGAAAAGTATCTTTATGATGATTGTCTCGACAGATGTTAAAGAAAGACCCCATGCCAGTATTTCGGAGGACGACGTTAGAGATTAGATTTGACGATTCGACACTTTATGTCCAAGAGAAGTAGATATATTCCTTTTTACCGCGGGGAACACAAGTCAACTGATCATTGTGATAGGTTATTTGACGACTGTAGTTAAAAACCACTGATTTTAAGCTAGCGCCTCAACACACAGATTGCACTTAATTTTTTTGGAATACACCAAAAATTGATGTCAGCAGTTTATTGGATAGTGTTACTAGTCAACTGAACACAAGGGGCGCCATTTTTCCTTATATAGATGAAGAGAACCTGTATTTCACAGCTTAGCAGTTTAGATTAGAGATTGCAGCAGGAGGCTTTATGACCGTACCCCAGAAAGAAATTGTAGACAGCTCTGTTAGTAGTATTTCTATGAAAAGTGGACTGATTGCTGAGTAACGCCTATTCATACCCTACTGTAATGTATGAAAAAACTGTTCCCTTTTGTACACCTTTCACTTTTATTTATTTTTTTGTTCTTGCAGCAAAACCTCCAGCCCCCACAGACCCCAGTGCAGCCTGGGCTGCTTATTACTCACACTATTACCAGCAGCCTCCTGCCCCCGTCCCTGGACAGCCTCCAGCTGTCCCCGTCCCACCACCACAAGGAGAACCGCCCCAGCAGCCCCCACCTGCCAGCCAGCCTGACTACACAAAGGCCTGGGAAGAATACTACAAGAAGATGGGTAAGTGATGAGAAATGTATGGGGTCGCCTGCGGTGTGACACAGCTGGGTACTGCTGCTGACATTCATGCTTCCTCTGCCCTACAGGTCAGCAGACACCTCAACCTGCAGGACAACCAGACTATACAAAAGCATGGGAGGAATATTACAAGAAACAAGGTAGGTTCTCCATCCTGAAAACCTATTACTGACAGCACTTTGCAGTTCATTAATGTTTTATAAATGAACAAGAGCTAATTCAGTGCAATCAGACCACAGAAAAATCTGATAATCAAACACGCATTATTGCCCGCTGAACACTTATAGGTAAATTTCACCAAACCTATGCATAAATCTTTACAATCATATAAAGTGCAGCACGATTACCTATTTCACAGCCCCAGGAGTGGAAGTGGCTAGTAGTGACCCCAAATGGCAAAGAAAGACCATATCAATAGGGGATATGAAAAAACAAAAAAATATAAAAACATAGGTATGTATGTATAGTCCAGCTGTTCCTCATTCTCCTGTATATAGGGAAACGTGCACATCCTTTTTTTTTTTTTTTTTTGTTTTATATATCTACTGGCTAGGGCTCACTCTAAGTGGAACAAAAGATCTGCTATAACACACTGTGGGCAGGCAGACAGGCATTTTATTGCAGAAGAGACATGCAATGTATTTTCTGCAGTAAACCGCCTACCCGTTCACAGTGCAGTGATCTCTGCGCTGTAAATTGAGCTGTGCATGCGCAGCTCATCAAAGCAGCTGGACTGATCCTGTGTGCTGGATGACTAGTCCCTGTGCATATGCAGGATTGACATCCATCCTGCATTGCCCAATGAAGATGGCTGAAACCCAACACAGAGGAGAAGATGCTGGAAAGGGATTGTTGGGAAGGGGAATAATCCTCCCTTTAGGCTGGCCATACACCAGCTAGATAGAGATAGATAGCTGTATAGACAGAGATATATCTATCATTTATCTACCTCTCTATATAATATAATTTTTTAAAAAACATTTTTTATCAGTGGGTTCATAGAGAGAAAATTACTTTCTTCCCCCATCTACTCAACGTGGATGGGAGAATCCCTCCCACTGAGCTTTTATCCTCCGTCAGAATGCATCGCTGGCTATAGCCTGAGAGAGACATGGATGCTGCCATTGGTACTTTTCATTCTGCAAATGCTGATTTCTGGCTGTCAGGTTCAACCTTTTATGCTTCATAATTTGTGTCCCTTACTTGGGACAAGCATGCAGATAAGGATGTCTACCGCTACAGATATGCGCTCTTGTTCCAGATCAGGTCAATGTAATAGCCAGACAAATTGAGAATTGCCAATGACAGCTGTCATATCTGTTGAGAGAGGTTTAGGTTTGACAGGATGAGGACCCGGCCTTTTGAATGAGGCAGCTAACAATTTTTTGCTAATCACTGTATTTGAAGGGACTGCAATTTCATCTTCGAGTGTTTATCCTTATATTCATGTTATGTCTGCTCTAATGTGCTCAGTCCATTTTACTCTCACCTCTCTTTTAGCTCAAGCAGCAGCTGCCGTAGCAACTGCTGGTGCTCCAGCCGCAACAGCTGCAGCAGCCACCGCCACAGCAGCAACAGCCGCCCCACCTGCAGTCCAGCCAGACTATAGTGCGGCATGGGCAGAGTATTACAGACAGCAAGCAGCATACTATGGACAGGCACCAGGAGCCCCACCCACACAACCTCCTCCAGCACAGCCAGGGCCACAGGTGAGTGCTTTTTTTTTTTTTTTTTTTTTTTTTTTTTTTTCTTTTCTTACACTAGAAATTTTTTCTGTAGCTGCTTTATACACACACCCTCACATTTTTGTAAATATTTTATTATATCTTTTCATGTGACAACACTGAAAAAATGACACTTTGCTACAATGTAAAGTAGTGAGTATACAGCTTGTATAACAGTGTAAATTTGCAGTCTCCTCAAAATAACTCCGCACACAGCCATTAATGTCTAAACTGCTGACAACAAAAGTGAGTACACGCCTAAGTGAAAATGTCCACATTGGGCTCAAAGTGTCAATATTTTGTGGCCACCATTATTTTCTAGCACTGCCTTAACCCTCTTGGGCATGGAGTTCACCAGAGCTTCACAGGTTGCCACTGGTGTCTTCTTCCACGCCTCTGTGATGACATCATAGAGCTGGTGGATGTTGGAGACCTTGCGCTCCTCCACCTTCCATTTGATGATGCCCTACAGATGCTCAATAGGGTTTAGGTCTGGAGACATGCTTGGCCAGTCCATCACCTTTACCCTCAGCTTCTTTGGCAAGACAGTGGTCGTCTTGGAGGTGTGTTTGGGGTCGTTATCATCATGTTTGATTACTGCCCTGTGGCCCAGTCTCTGAATGGAGGAGATCATGCTCTGCTTGGGTATATCACAGTACATGTTTGCATTCATGGTTCCCTCAATGAACTGTAGCTCCCCAGTGCCAGGAGCACTCATACATCTATTTCCGAAAGATAACCTCTGGATATGACGCTGAGCATGTGCACTCAATTTCTTTGGTCGACCATGGTGAGGTCTGTTCTGAGTGGAACCGGTCCTGTTAAAATACTGTATGGTTTGGCTACCATGCTGCAATTCAGATCAGGGTCTTGGCAATCTTCTTATAGCCTAGGCCATCTTTATTTTGACCAGTATGAGAGAGTGAGAGCGATAACACCAAATGTGTAACACACCTGCTCCCCATTCACAGCTGAGACCTTGTAACGCTAACGAGTCACATGACATCGGGTAGGGAAAATGGGTAATTGGGCCCAATTTGGACATTTTTCACTTGGAGGTGTACTTGCATTTGTTGCCAGCGGTTTAGACATTAATGGCTGTGTGTTGTTATTTTGAGGGGGCAGCAAATTTACACTGTTATACAAGCTGTACACTCACTACTTTACATTGTAGCAAAGTGTCATTTCTTCAGTGTTGTCACATGAAAATATTTTGTTCTATCTTGTGAGGGGTGTTTACTCGCCTTTGTGAAATAGTGTGTGTATATATGTATATATGTGTGTGTGTGTGTGTGTGTGTGTGTGTGTGTGTGTATATAGAGATAGATATAGTTTTAAAATCGCGATCTTGATTCGAACTCCATCGCATATTGCTGCGATTTTCAGTGCAATTAATGGAGTCAATGCAAGTCGTCTGAAGTCTCCCCAGGAATCTTTTTCTAAGTCGGAGCAACTTGAGCCTCTCCTATTTGGGCAGAGAGCCAAGTCTGAGGTCATTGTTGAAAGAATTAAAAAGATATACTATGTTTCAAATCATCAAAGGGTTGAACTCATGTGTATAGAAGAGTTTAGTTTAACCATTTAAAGACTTGATCTTTTTTGACGTTTGTTGCTTACAAGTAAAAATCCAGTATTTTCTGATAGAAAATAACTTTGAACCCCCAAACATTATATAAGATGGCGGTTGTTGCAATATTTTGTGTTGCACGGTATTTGCGCAGCGGTCTTTCAAACGATATTTTTTGGGAAAAATGACACAAAAAAAAAAACCCTAAACAGTGCTTTTAGCCCAATTGTTTTGCATATGTAAGATGTTACGCCGTGAGAATCGCGATCTTTATTCTAAGCATAAAAAGAAATTGTGATTCTCATTTTGGCCAGAATCGTGCAGCTCTAATATATAGAATTTTTTTATTTTTTTATATAATATATATTAATATATTATTTAGTCTAGTGGGTAAGATGTGCCAAGAGGCTGTGTGCGGAGGGTATGACTGGATGCAGAACGCAAGCATCCATAAGAGCGTATATCCCCTAAGGGATAGGTTAGTGTCATGTTGTATTTCCACTCCTTGCCAGGGCTGTTAAATGACAAACGCCCAAGGCTAATGGAAAATCGTTTTTTAATGTGCACTTTGAACTGCAGATTTTATAGCAAGGCAAATGTTTTAATTTAAAGTATATCTATCTGTAGGCGCACTTGTTGGTATAGAAAATAGTTTGTTTGGGCTACCTTGGTTCAAACAAACTAATTAACAGGAAGCCACAGGACAGCAACGTACAGTGATTATTGCTAGCAGCTATAGCATGAAAAATCCAACTGCTTGGTTGTACCAAAGTTGATCGATCAACTTGGTACAATCAGCCTGCCTATACATGGTTTGAATCTCCACTGGTTCAGCAGGGACCAGCCTAAATTCAAACTGTCTGTGGCCGGCTTTGCACGTGCCATTCATGTGTTATCCTAATGGCCGCTGTTCTCTTTGAGCGTCTTATCGGCACTAAGTTCAGGCAAAAGAGAATACAGCCTCTATGGGGGTTTTACCATCTGACACGTTTTCTCTGAAAGGGAAAATGCATGTGAATCACAAAGCTAAGTAAAGTCTGGTACACACTATTAAGCCCTGTACACGCGGGCGGAATGTCGAGACATTTGCCGGTACAAAAAATACCGGCCGACATTCTGCCCGTGTGCATGCTGGAAAACTGCAGCCCAACAGACTTCCGATCAGCACTCTCAGCCAATGTCAGAGAACTCTGATTGGAGTGTTCTGGCGGTGGGGCTGTCCCCTTGCCAGAACACAATAGCTCAGCGGGGGGGAGATCGTTGGACTAGCCTTGCATAATTAGTACAGCGACTCCGGGCTGTAGCGGTGTTTTTTTTTTTTTTTTTACAGTATGTACCAGGCTCTAGGTTTTTATTCAACCCTGCAGGTTGAACTAAAAAAAAACCTGTCAGATCCGCTGCATTAACCATGCAAGGTTAGTTCAGCTATCTCCCCCTCTGCCATTGGCCCGGCGTTAGGCTGCACTACGGTAATTGTGGGGATTCCTTTTACAAATGTCCAGTCCTGTTTTTGTGCAGTTTGTTGATCCCAGAATGAAGCTTCAGTCCAGTCAGTTTTTTATTCCAGAGAATTGTGGATTTATATTTACTTTGTGTCGTGTTCCCCCCCCCTCCCCCCCTTTTTTTTAATTGTGTTTACCTAAAGCGAAAATAAAGTCACCATGCTTGCTTCTTCCCCAATGGTCTAAAGTCCATGAAGACTGCAAGCAGGCAGGTAGATGTATATTATTGCAGAAGACACATAGCATGCCTGCTCTTTTTTTTTTTTCCTTGTGCTGATTTTAGTTGAACCTAGGTTCACGCTTATGTGCTGTGGGAAACCCAGCAATCCTAACACGTTTTGCAAACCACTGCAGATGTTCCTATGCAGTGAAAGACACCCCAAACAGATTGCAGCACAGAAGCAGCCATATTTAGAAATCTGTTGAAATGCAGCAAGATTTCTGGAGTTATGGCGGAGGAAGAAGCCAAATGGTGAATTTGAGCAGAATGGTTGGGCACATGTACATGTTTGTTTTTCTCGCTGAATGTGGAAGATCTTTGAACTGGCTGACAATAACATGTAGAATAATATAACACTGTCTTGTGTTTTTACAGACCCAGTGAATGTCACTTTCTGTCACTCGTTGCCAGTCTGGAGATGACAGCCTCTGCTGCTGACCTCAATGAGGGGAGAAGCTGTTTAAAAAGTCCTCTAGTTGTATTTTATTTTTATTTTTGTTTTTTTTTAGGTCCCCCCCCCTCCTTCGTCCCTCTTCCCCTCCCAGTTTTGTTTCCCCATCTACAAAACGCAGTGTAATCCTGGCCTTTTGGAGGCTGTTTAGTGAGGGCTGGGTGTAGAACTTAGGACTAATCTGAGATCTTCTTGCCCTTCACTTTTCATCACCCAAAAAAAAATAAAAAAATACACGGTTTTATTCACTGGAACAGCCCGTGAGTAATTAATTTTTTATTTTGTTTTTTTTTTTTTATGTAAAAAAAGGATGACTTCCCTTTGTCCCTGTGCTTTTAGTTGGTTGAACATTCCCTGTCGACACCCCCTCCATGCTGTGTGTTGGGCTCCCCATCTGCAGCCGGGGCCTCGTGAAGTATGCCGGTCACTCCCAGACCCGGGAGGAAGGGGAGGGGGGTTGTGATGTGTTCGTCTTTTCAGAGACATGAAAACTGTACGCTGAGTTTTTACTTTTTATTGCCTGTTTTTAACTTCACAATAAACAATGACAAAACTCTCCCGACTACTTTCTCTCCTCTGTTCCTTGTCTTTCTCTCTTGTCCAATTGTTCTGTTTTTTTTCTTTTATTTTTTTTTTTTTTTTTTAATTTGTTTTGTCTGTGAGAGATGTCTGTTCAAAGAAAAAAAGTCTCATGATGAATTATGTGATGTGCGTTTGGAAACTTTAGGGAGTCACAATAAAACTGTGAACAAAAATGGTCTAGTCTCATTTACATTTTGAATGTTGAGAAAATGTGGGGAAGTAAGATTTCTAAATCATTTGCAGTTGCCTAGCACTGCTAGTATATGAAGGGCGGTGCCACAAACCGATTAATACCGCTGTCTCCAGTGTCCTGAAGATGGCCCTTCAGTAAGGCCCTGCTGTTGTTGGGTGGCTGCAGGAAATTGAGAGAAAGGAGTAGTGTGACAGTTGAATCCAGTTACATATTAAGGCCCCATTTATACGGGCCGGGTCTGGTTTTGCACAGCAAGGTAGATCCTCCTGCTGAGCTGAGTGGAGCGGCAGGATGACAAGTCTGTGCCCGCTCCACCTATGCATCACAGATGCAGGCACAGCCCACTCTGTTCTATAGGCAGTCAGATCTAAACAGACCGGTTGTCTACTTACACCGACTGCCCAGTCTGGCCAGATGGAGGGGAATGAGAATCCCTTTGGCTGCATTGGACATGAAGATAGTGGGTGTAAATGGACACAAGTCCGTTTACATCTGGCACTTCATAGAAGAGAATGGAGAGTCTGGACAGCTGGATCCACCCGATCAGACCTCTCATGTGAAAGGGGCCTTGGAAATCTAGTTGTTTGGAAATGATGACTGGGGGATCGAACAGGGCTTTTAAAACTGGACTCAAGATATGCATACATTTTTCTCTAACTTTCCTTCCCAGGGTTAATAATAGAAGTATTATTTGACTTTTCTTGTACATCACACAACACTGTGCTTCTTCTTATTCCTGACTATTATGCTACCACCACCTGCCATGTACAGTGGATATAAAAAGTCTACACACCCCTGTTAAAATGTCAGGTTTCTGTGATGTAAAAAGATAAGTAAATGTCAATGTTTTCCACCTTTTTAACCACTTGGCACTTAAACCCCTTCCTAACCAGACCAATTTTTAGCTTTCAGCGTTCTCACGTTTTGAATGACAATTACTCAGTCATGCAACATTGTACCCATACAAATTTTTTGTCCTTTTTTTCACACAAATAGAGCTTTCTTTTGGTGGTATTTAATCACCACTGGGTTTTTTATTTTTTGCGCTATAAATGAAAAAAGACCCCAAATTTTGGTAAAAAATGCATTTTTCTCAATCTGTTATAAAATTTTGCAAATTCGTAATTTTCTTCATAAATTCTTGCCAAAATTTATACTGCTACCTATCTTTGGTAAAAATAACCCAAATCAGTGTATATAATTTGGCCTTTGTGTAAGTTAGTCTACTTGCTATGGTGGCAATCATTGAAAATTAATCACACCTGACGACCTAATTTCTTGAGATGCTAACAAGTCAGGAAAGTACAAATACCCCCCAGATGACCCCTTTTTTTTTTTTTTTTTTTTTTTTTTTTTTTTTTTTTTTTTTTTTTTTTTTTTTTTTTTATTTATTTATTTTTTTTTTGAGACTTTTACAGCCTGGCAACATAGAGGCCCAACATTGAAGTAGCACTGTCAGGCGTTCTAGGAGCATTAATTGCGCATCTCATTTCTCAACCACCTATTACACTTTTGAAGGCCCCTGGAGCACCAGGACAATAGAAACGCCCACAAAATGACCCCATTTTAGAAACTAAACACCCAAACTTATAATCTATGAGGCCTAAAGAGTCTTTTTGAATATGTCATTTTATTTTTTTTTACCATAAGTGCTTATAAAATGTAGAAAGTGAATGAAACTGCTTTTTATTTTTTTTTTTAACACAAAGTAGTCCATTTATAAGATATTTCTAACACATAGCATGTACTTAGCAAAAATGACACCCCAACATACATTCTGCTACTCCTCCCGAGTATGGCTATACCACATGTTTGAGACTTTTACACAGCCTGGCCGCATACAGATGCCCAACATCTAAGGAGCACAATCAAGTTTTCTAGCAACATAATTATGCATTTAATTTCCTGAAACCTATCACATTTTTGAAGGCCCTTCATATTTCTAACACAGCATGTACATACCAAGAATTACACCCCAAAATACCTTTCGCTGAGTCTGTTCACTGCATCCGAGCGAATGCTTTCTGGTGGGCCTTCAGGATACAAAAGGGTGGTGATCATTTCTAATTAGTAACTAGGATAAGATATGGTGTTCTGGGTAGATTTACGGTAAATAACATCTGTTATACATGGCCAAGCTGGAAAAATAAATGGGGACTTATTTTTTTATACCAATAGTGGCTTTTTCTTGTGGGAAGATAGGGTTCAATCATTTGATCATTAAAATCTACTCCCCCATGTACAAATTACAGTCATGGATACATGCTGGTTGCTGGATTTGGCCATTTCTTCTTTGGATTTCCATGTAGGTGTCGTTATGGATAGATGTGAGCATGCGGACATTTTGTTTATCCCTCCACCTGACAGACAATATCTCATGATTTTGCAAAGACGCCGCCTCCCCTTTTCGTACTCTTTCAGTAACGAGCCTTTGCGGGAAGCCCTTCCTATTGGCTCTCACTGTACTGCATGCTGGAGTGCTCCTTAGGTGAAGATTGTGGAAGAGGGGCAAGCTTGTATAGTAATTATCCACATAAAGGTGGCAACCCTTTTACACGGAGTGGATATACAAGCTCCCATACAACTTTTCCGCTGGCTCCCATGTACTCTGGGCATTCAGGGGGATGCAGTTGAGTGTCCTTCCCTTCGTACACTAGGAAGGCATAGATGTACCCAGTGGCTCGGTCACATAGCTTGTATAGTTTAACCCCATATGGGGCCCTTTTGCTGGGGATAAATTGCCTGAAGCCAAGCCTGCCTGTGAAATAAGGTTGCCACTTCATTCCTTTAAATCCGAACACATATGAATTACACAGATTCTGAGGCTAATTTAATGCAGATAAGACACCAATTGAGTTTAACCAGTTCCCTACTGGGTCATATTAAAATGTCGGCAGGAACCGCTCGTCGATCCGGGCCGACGTCATAAGACGTCGGCCGCTACTGGGGGTCCGCAGAGCGACTATCACGGATCGATCGTAGTCGATTCCCCCCCCCCCCGAGCGCGGTAAAGAGCCAATAAAATTGGCTCTTTACCATGTGACCGGCTGAGCCCAATCACTACCGACCTCCCCGTGCACGGCGATCGGGGCTGAGGCTTGTTCCTCAGACAAAGCCCAGCTCCGATCAGTGTAAAGAGCCAATAGAATTTGCTCTTTACCACGTGACCAACGCGGTTCTCTCTGTCACACACCGATCATGTGTTAGAGGGAGATTGTGGTAAAGGCTTGTTACCGCCTACTGTATACCAAGCATACTGATCACCCAATAAAGAGGACCTGTCACAGCCCATCAGAGTACCTGTCACCTGTCCATAAAAGTACCCGAGCACCTGTCGCCAACCCATCTCCGTACCCGAGTACCTGTCACCAGCCCAGCAAAGTACCTGTCACCTGCCCATTAGAGTACCTGTTACCAGACCATCTGAGTACCCGAGTGCCTGTCACCTGCCCATCTGAGTACCCAAGTACCTGTCACCAGCCCATCAGTGTACCCGAGTACCTGTCACCTGAGTACCCAAGTACCTGTCACCAGCCCATTAGAGTACCCAACTACCTATCTGCAGCCCATCAGAATACCTGAGTACCTATCTGCAGCCCATCAGAGTACTCGAGTACCTATCTGCAGCCCATGCCTCATAGAATATACCTCGGTGTTTGCTTTCCAAAATGGGGTCATTTTGTGGGTAATTCCACTGTCCTGGTGCTCTGGGGCCTTCAAAAGTGTGAGAGGTATGAATGAAATTTTATGTGTAATTTATGCTCCTAGAACGCCTGACGGTGCTCCCTGCATGTAGGACCTCTCTATGTGGCCAGGCTGTGTAAAAGTCTCACACATGTGGTATCGCCATACTCTGGATGAGTAGCAGAATATATTTTGGGGAGTAATTTTTGCTATGTGTTAAATATCTTGACCACTTTGTGTAAAAATAAAAGCGTTTTCATTTTCTTTCCACGTTTTTTGAAGACTTGTGGAAAAAAATGACCATTCAAAAGACTCATAATGCCTCATAGATTATACGCTGGGGTGTTTGCTTTCCAAAATGGGGTCATTTTGTGGGTAATTCCATTGTCCTGGTGCTCCAGGGCCTTCAAAAGTGTAATAGGTCGTTAGGAAATTAGATGTGAAAATTCTGCTCCTAGAATGCATGACGGTGCTCCCTGCATGTTGGACCTCCTTATGTGGCCAGGCTGTGAAAAAGTCTCACACGTGGTATCGCCACACTCGGGGACAGTAACAATGTATTTTGGGGTGTAACTGGAAGTATGCATATGCTGTGTGTGAGAAATAACTTGTTATGAGAATTTTGTGCAAAACAAAAAATCATTTCTTAATTTTCCAAAGAATTGTGGGAAAAAAGTACAACTTCCAAAAACTCGCCATGCCTCTTACTAAATACCTTGGAATGTCTACTTTTCAAAATGAGGTAATTTGGGGGGTATTTGTACATTCCTGACATTTCAGGGCCTCAAGAAATGATATAGGCCGTCGGTGCATCAGGTGTGATCAATTTTCAGTGATTGGCACCACAGATTGTAGATTCTATAACTTTCACACAGACCAAATAATATACACTTATTTGGGTTATTTTTACCAAAGATAGGTAGCAGTATATGTTTTGGCCCAAATTTATGAACAGAAATTATATGCAAAATTTTATCACAGAAACTAAAAGTGTTTTTTTTTTTTTCTTCAAAATTTTTGCACTTTTTTCACTTACGTCGCAAAAAATAAAAAACCCAGAGGCTATTAAATACCACCAAAAGACAGCTCTATTTGTGTGGAAAAAAAAGATAAAAATTTTGTTTGAATGACAATTACTCTCTCATGCTACACTGTACCCAAAGTGTGAGAGTACTGAAAGCTGAAAATTGGTCTGGGCAGGAAGGTGGTATAAACATCCTGTATTGAAGTGGTTAATTGCCACCTTAATCAGCCACAGAACCTGTGTAATTATGTGTTTGGTTTTAAAGGGATGAGGTGGTTCATCCACGGAAATGTTTTGGTCGAGGGTAAATAATTGGGAGAATTTCTCAAAGAAAAAAATGTAGGAGTGGCCGAATTTTAAATAATTTATCAAATGATGGGTCATTCCGTGGAGGGCCCTGGGAGTTGTCATTGTAGTGGAGGAACCGCATTATCATCGGGTATCTTGATCTTGGCATAATCGATGAATGGATGGGCATGTGGTGAATGGGGCGGGTGGGGTAGACCAATAGGAATATAATTCATTTTTTTGTTCCCATGTTGAAAGTTAGGCCTAAAAATGTTTTAAATTCCTCTACTGTCAATTCTTTCCACTCATAGGGATAGGTGTAACTTGAACCAGGGTTGCTTGTTATATACTGTTGTGCATAGAGGTTGCACTGCGCCCACGATGGACGATAAAAGGTCTTGAATAAAAATTAAATAAAAAAAAAAAATAATCAATAAAGGCAAAATTCTCTGTGTTCACCTGGACACCTAGCTGGACGGTGAAAGGTGGGACGCTTGCTGCTCCTGAATTAGGAGGAAGCCACAGAGGGTTTTCAAGGGCATAGGGAAGGCCAGCATGGGTTCTTATCCTTTGGGGCTGAGATGACACCCGGCTAGTGATTGGCTTTTGTTGCACTGGTATATCATTTCTTGTGGCTGGAACTGAGCTGCTGGTTGATGCCACTGCATTACTGGTGGATGGCACTAAGCTACTGGTTGATGCCACTGCGCTACTTGTGGTAGCTTGCTGCTCCATTCCAGAATGCCTTTGCTTCATGGGCATGCTTTCCTCTTCCTCTGATTCTGTATCAGACCCACTGCTTACAAAGGGTTCATATGAACCAGAATCAGACTCAGAGAGCTTCCTGCTGCTCTCATCAGTCAAACAGTGACTGACTGTGGGCTGTGGTGACAAACTGCTGTAGTGGATACACTCGGACAGATATGGCTGCACTAATGGGTGCTGATGAAGCTGTTCTAATGAGGCTGCACTGCTGGGTGCTGAAGAGGCTGCCCTGATGGGTTCTGACGAGGATGCACTGATGTACACTAATGCACAACACTGATGATGCACTGATTATCTTGCACTGATGTGCACTGATAAGGCGGCACTGACAGACGCTGATGAGGATCCACTGATATGGTGTCACTGATGAACAGTCACTCATGAGCACTGTAGTGGCACTAATGAGGTACTGATGAGCACTGTAGTGTGATGAGCATCCACTGATAGGGTAGCACTGATGAGCACCCACTTATGGGCACTGATGAGCACTGTAGTAGCGCTAATGTGGCACTGATGAGCACTGTAGTAGCACTGATGAGCGATTTAGTGGGACAGATGAGCGCTGTAGTAGCACTGATGTGATGCTAATGTGGCACTGATGAGCACTGTAGTAGCACTGATGAGCTATGTAGTGGCATGGATGAGCGCTGTAGTGGCACTGATTACTGTAGATGCCCTGATGGCACAGATGAGCACTGTAGTAGCAAAAATGTGGAACTGATGAGCACTGTAGTGGCAGTAATGTGGCACTGGGCGCTGTAATGGCACAGATGGGCACTGTAGTGGCACAGATGAGCACTGTAGTAGCCCTTTAGGGCACAGATGATCACTGTAGGGCACCCGATCACTGTAGAGCACAGTAGTGGTACTGATGGGTACTGTAGTATCACCGCTGGATACTATAGTGGCACAGGTGGTACTGTAGTGGCACTGCTGGGTACTGTAGTGGCACTGATTGGTACTGTAGTGGCACTGGTTGGTACTGTAGTGACTTTATATGACACTGCTGGGCACAGATGGATACAGTAAATCACTCACTAAACTCTCCTCTGCTTACACTGTATCGGTGTGAGGAGAGAAGAGAACAGGACCTCTGTGTGACCCCTGTTTGTTGACATTGTGATCGTTCCCTCATTGGAGGGAGCGATCACGTGGTAAAGGGCCACTGCTATTGTGCCTTTACCTTGATCTGTGTTGCACGGAACCCAGCGAGCACGGAGGCTTCCGTGCGCGCGCCCTAGGGGGCACGCGGGAGCGTGATTCCGGGAAGAAGTCCATGGACGCCCTCACAGAATAGTCCGACCGCGCTGTAGACGTCTTTTGTCTATAGCCCGGTCGGCAAATGGTTAATGTGACCTATAAAACTGTACAACTCAAACTGAAATCTTTTAGGTGGAGGGAAGTAAAAATAAAAAACTATAATCATATGGTTGCATAAGTGTGCACACCCTTAAACAAATACTTTGTTGAAGCACCTTTTGATTTTATTACAGCACTCAGTCTTTGGGTATGAATCTATCAGCATGGCACATCTTGATTTTGCAATATTTGCCAACTCTTTGCAAAAAAACTCCAAGTCTGTCAGATTGCGAGGGCATTTCCTGTGCACAGCCCTCTTCAGATCACCCCACAGATTTTTAATCGGATTCAGGTCTTGGCTCTGGCCGGGCCATTCCAAAACTTTCATCTTCTGGTAAAGCCATTCCTTTGTTGATTTGGATGTATCCTTTGGGTCGTTGTCATGCTGAAAGATGTTCAGCTTTCTTGCAGAAGTCTGAAGGGTTTGTGCCAATATTGACTGGTATTTGGAACTGTTCTTAATTCCCTCTACCTTGACTAAGGCCCCTGTTCCAGATGAAGAAAAAACAGCCCCAAAACATGTTGCTGCCACCACCATGCTTCACCAAGAAAAGGAAGAGGACCAAGAGGAGGACAAAGAAAAGGAAGAGGACCAAGAAAAAAAGAGGACCGAGAAAAAGAAGAGGACCAAGAAAAAGGAGGATCAAGAAGAGGACCAAGAAAAAGAAGAGGGCCAGGAAGAGGACCAAAAAAAGAAAAGGACCAGGAAGAGGACCAAGAAAAAGACCAAGAAAAAAGAACAGGAAGAGGACCAAGAAAAAGAAGTGGACCAAGAAGAGGACCAAGTAAAGAAGAGGACCAGGAAGAAGACCAAGAAAAAGAACAGGACCAGGAAGAGGACCAAGAAAAAAAGAGGACCGGGAAGACAACCAAGAAAAGGAAGAGGACCAAGTGGAGGACAAAGAAAAAGAAGAGGGCCAAGAAAAAAAAGAGGACCGAGAAAAAGAAGAGGACCAAGAAAAAGGAGGATCAAGAAGAGGGCCAGGAAGAGGACCAAGAAAAATAAAAGGACCAGGAAGAGGTCCAAGAAAAAGATGAAATAGAAGAGGACCAAGAAAAAGAAGAGGACCTAGAAGAGGATGAAGAATAAGAAGAGGACCAAGAAGAAGAAGAGGACCAAGGGGAGGACCAAGAAAAAGAAGTGGACCAAGAAGAGGACCAAGAAGACGAGGACCTAAAAGAGGACCAAGAAGAAAACCAATAAGAGGACAGAGAAAAAGAAGAGGACCAAGAAGAGGGTGAAGAAGAAGAAGAGGACCAAGAAGTGGACCAAGAAAAAGAAGAGGACCGGTAAGAGGACCAAGAAGAGGACCGTGAAGAGGACCAAGACAAGGACCGAGAAAAAGAAGAGGACTAGGAAGAGGACCAGGAAGAGGATCAGGAAGAGGATGAAGAAGCCCAAGAGGACCAAGAAGAGAACCAGGAAGAAGAAGAAGAGGCCTAAGAAGAGGACCAAGAAAAAAAAGAGGACCAAGAAAAAGAAGAGGACCAAGAAGAGGATGAAGAATAAGAAGAGAACCAAGAAGAGGACCAAGAGGAGGACCAAGAAAAAGAAGTGGACTAAGAAGAGGACAAAGAAGAAAAAGAGGACCAAGAAGACGAGGACCTAGAAGAGGACCAAGAAGAAGACCAATAATAGGACCGAGGAAAAGAAGAGGACCAAGAAGAGGGTGAAGAAGAAGAAGAGGACCAAGAATAGGACCAAGAAAAAGAAGAGGACCAAGAAAAAGAAGAGGCCCAAGAAGAGGACCAAGAAAAAGAGGCCCAAGAAGAGGACCAAGAAAAAGAGGCCCAAGAAGAGGACCAAGAAAAAGAGGACCAAGAAAAAGAGGCCCAAGAAAAGGACCAAGAAAAAGAGGACCAAGAAAAATAGGACCAGGGAGGGGACCAAGAAAAAGAAGAGGACCAAGAAGTGGACCAAGAAAAAGAAGAGGAACAGGAAGAGGACCAAGAAGAAGAAGACCAAGAAGAAGAAGAATTGGACCAAAATCAAGAAGAGGACCGTAAAGAGGATGAAGAAAAAGAAGAGGACCAGGAAGAGGATGAAGAAGCCGAAGAGGACCAAGAAGAAGAAGACCAAGAAGAGAACCAAGAAGAAGAAGAAGAGGCCTAAGAAGAGGAGGAAGAAAAAGAGAAGGACCAATAAAAGGATCAAGAAAAAGAAGAGGACCAAGGAGAGGACCAAGAAAAAAGAAAAGGACCAGGAAGAAGACCAAGAATAAGAAGAGGCCCAGGAAGAGGATCAAGAAAAAAGAGAGGACCAGGAAGAGGACCAAGAAAAAGAAGAGGACCAAGAAGAGGATGAAGAAATAGAAGAGGATCAAGAAAAAGAAGAGGACCAAGAAGAGGATCAAGAAAAAGAAGAGGACCAAGAAGAGGACCAAGAAAAAGAAGAGAACCAAGAAGAGGACCAAGAAAAAGTATAGGACCAAGAAGAAGAGGACCAAGAAAAAGAAGAGGACCAAGAAGAGGATGAAGAAATAGAAGAGGACCAAGAAGATGACCAAGACAAGGACCAAGAAAAAGAAGAGGACCAAGAAAAAGAAGAGGACCAAGAAAAAAGAACCAGGAAAGGGACCAAGAAAAAGAAGAGGACCAGGTAGAGGGCCAAGAAAAAGAAGAGGACAAAGAAGAAGAGGACCAAGAAGATGACCAAGAAAAGGAAGAGGACCAAGAAAAAGAAGAGGACCAGGAAAAAGAAGAGGACCAAGAAGAAGACCAAGTAGAGAACCAAGAAGAGGACCAAGAAAAAGAAGAGGACCCTGAAGAGGTTGAAGAAATAGTAGAGGACCAGGAAGAGAACTAGGAAGAGGATGAAGAAGAAGAGGACCAAGAACAAGAAGAAGAGGACCACACCAGGACCAAGAGAAAGAAGAGGATGAAGAAAAAGAAGAGGACCAAGAAAAAGTAGAGGACCAGGAAGAGGATCAAGAAAAAGAAGAGGACCAAGAAGAGGATCAAGAAAAAAGGGGACCAGGAAGAGGACCAAGAAAAAGGAAGACCAAGAAAAAGATGAGGACCAAGAAGAGGACCCAGAAAAAGAAGAGGACCAGGAAGAGGACCCAGAAAAAGAAGAGGACAAAGAAAAGGATGAAGAAGAAGAAGAAGAGGACCAAAAAGAGGAACAAGAAAAAGAAGAGGACCAAGAAGAGAATGAAGAAATAGAAGAGGACCAGGAAGAGGACCAAGAAGAAGACCAAGAAGTTAACCGAGAAGAAGAAGAAGAGGACCAAGCAGAGGATCAAGAAAAAGAAGAGGAACGGGAAAAGGACCAAGATAAAAAAGAGGACCAGGAAGAGGACAAAGAAGAAGAAGAGGACCAAGAAGAGAACCAAGAAGAAGAAAAGGACCAAGAAGAGGACCAAGAAGAGGACGAAGAAAAAGAAGAGGACCAAGAAAAGGACCAAGAAAAGAGCACCAAGAAGAAGAAGAGGACCAAGAAGAAGAAGAGGACCAAGAAGAAGAAGAGGCCCAAGAAGATGAAGTGGACCAAGAAGAGGACCAAGAGAAAGAAGAAGAGGACCAAGAGAAAGAAGAAGAGGACCAAGAGAAAGAAGAAGAGGACCAAGAGAAAGAAGAAGAGGACCAAGAGAAAGAAGAAGAGGACCAAGAAAAAGAAGAGGACCAAGGAAAAAAAAAGACCAGGAAGAGGACCAAGAAAAAAGAGGATCAGGAAGAGGACCAAGAAAAGAAGAGGACCGAGAAGAGGATGAAGAAAAGGACCAAGAAGAGGACCAAGAAAAAGAAGAGGATGAAGAAGAGAATGATGAAATAGAAGAGGACCAAGAAAAAGAAGAGGACAAGGAAGAGGACCAAGAAGAGGATGAAGAAGAGGACCAAAAAGAGGATGAAGAATAAGAGGACCAAGAAAAAGAAGAGGACCAACAAGAGGATGAAGAAGAGGACCAAGAAAAAAAGAAGAGGACCAGGAAGAGGACCAAGAAAAAGAAGTTGACCAGGAAGAGGACCAATAAGAAGAAGACTAAGAAGTTAACCAAGAAGAAGAAGAGGCCCAAAAAGAGGATCAAGAAAAAGAAGAGGAACGGGAAAAGGACCAATGAAAAGACGAGGACCAGGAAGAGGACCAAGATAAAGAAGAGGGCCAGGAAGAGGACAAACAAAAAGAAGAGGACCAGGAAGAAGATCAAGAAGAGAACCAAGAAGAAGAAAAGGACCAAGAAGAGGACAAAGAAAAGAGTACCAAGAAAACTTTCTTCCACCATCTTCTCCTTGCCTGGCCCTTCTTCTGGTCTTCTTCTTTTAGTCTTCTTGCTTCCTCTCTTTGTCTTCAATCTGCATCTTCTTTCTTCTTTCCCCGCCACCGCGCTCTCCGCTGCTGCAGTCTGGCCCCTGCGTGTCTTGGCGAATGGGCGGTCTTGGCAATGACAGTTATTTTATAAGAAGGGCCGGGCCACCTGGTGATGTAAATGGTAGACCTGCCCCCTCTGACATCACATGACATCAGAAGGGGGCAGGTGCACTCAGTTACGTCACTGGATGGCCCTGCCCCTCCTTATAAATGTACTGTCATCGTGAAGACCGCCCTTTTGGCAAGACGTGCAGGGGCCGGACTGCAGCAGCGGAGAGAGCGGCGGTGGGGAAATAAAAAAGATGAAGAGGAAGCAAGAAGACTAAAAGAAGAAGACCAGAAGAAGGGCCAGATCAGGAGAAGATGGAGGAAGAAAGAATGAAGCTATTTTACAAAATAAAGGACTTGTCAAAAACTGCCTCTTGTTTTTGTTTTACACTTCACTCCTTTTTTGGTGAATGGGTAGGGGTACAATGTACCCCAAAATCTATTCACATAGGGGGGGTTGGGATCTGGGGGCCCCTTATTAAAGGGGGCTTCCAGATTCTGATAAGCCCCCTGCCTGCAGACCCCCATAACCACCAGCCAGGGTTGTGGGGATGAGGCCCTTCTCTCCATCAACATGGGAACAAGGTGCTTTGGGAGCAACCTCAAAGCATCCTCCCAATGTTGAGGGCATGTGCCCTGGTATGGTTCGGAGGGGGCGCTCGCTCGTTCCCCCCCTATTGCCATGCCAGCGCTGCGTGCTCGGATAAGGGTCTGGTTTGGATTTTGGGGGGCCCCACGCCATTTTTTAAAAAAATTTGTTGCGGGGTTCCCCTTAAAATCCAGACCTGAAGGGCCTGGTTTGGATTTTGGGGGACACGCACATCATTTTTTTTTTTTAATTTTGGTGCGGGCCCTGCTGTTGTAAATTAGTTAAAAAATGTGATAAAATCCCCCAGTTAAACAGGAGGTGAAAAATTGGGACTTGCGTGCTGGCGGTGACAGAACACTGTAAGCCCTTGTTACTCTTGTTGGATGGAGGAAATGGGCCTGATGTTGTAAATTAGTTTACAAATTGTGACGAAAGCACCAGTCAAACAGGTGACCAAAAATTGGGCCTTGTGTGTTGGCGGTGCCCTGTTCCAAATTATTATGCAAATTCAATCTCAGTGTCACAAAGATTAAATATTTTGTTTTTCAGTTTAACTCATGGATGTCTCAGGGCTCTTTTAATCACTGAAAACAATCTCGGACACCTGTGATAATTAGATTGCCAGGTGAGCCCAATTAAAGGAAAAACTACTACGGGAGGGTGTTCCACATTATTAAGCAGAGCACCATTTTCAAGCAATATGGGGACGAAAAAGGATCTCTCTGCTGCGAAAATAGTGAAATAGTTAAATGCCTTGGACAAGGTATGAAAACATTAGATATTTCACATAAACTTAAGCGTGATCATCGCACTATTAAGAGATTTGTGGCTGATTCAGAGCACAGACGGGTTTGTGCAGATAAGGCACATTAAGGAAGATATCTGCCAGATCCATGCATCGGATCAAGAGAGCAGCTGCTAAAACACCATTACATAGCAGCAAACAGATATTTGAAGCTGCTGGTACCTCTGGAGTCCCACGGACATCAAGGTGTAGAGTACTCCAGAGTCTTGCAACTGTGCATAAACCTTCCATTCGGCCACCACTAACCAATGCTCACAAGCAGAAACAGCTGTATTGGGCAGAAAAATACATGAAGTCTAATTTTAAAACAGTCCTGTTCCCTGATGAGTGCCGTGCAACCCTGGATGGTCCAGATGGATGGAGTAGTGGATGGTTGGTGGACGGCCACCCTGTTCCAACAAGGGTGCGACATCAGCAAGGTGGTGGTGGAGTCATGTTTTGGGCCAGAATCATGGGAAGAGAGCTGGTCGGACCCGAAGGTGTAAAGATGACCTCTGCAAAGTATGTGGAGCTCCTGACTGACCACTTCCTTCCCTGGTACAGAAGGAAGAACTATGCTTTCCATAATAAAATCATCTTCATGCATAACAATGCACCATCTCATGCTGCAAAGAATACCTCTGCATCAATGTCTGCTATGGGGATAAAAGGAGAGAAAGTCATGGTGTGGCCTCCATCCTCCCCTGACCTCAATCCTATTGAGAACCTTTGGAGCATCCTCAAGCAAAAGATCTATGAGGTTTGGAGGCAGTTTACATCCAAACAGCAGCTCTGGGAGGCTATTCTGACATCTTGCAAACAAATTCAAGCAGAAACTGTCCAAAAACTCACAATCAATGGATGCAAGACTTGAGAAGCTGCTATCAAATAAGGGGTCCTATGTTTAAATGTAACGTGACCTGTTAAAATGTTTAAAAAGTTAAAATGTTGTTTGATTGAAATAACTTTTGATTTCAGTAATTATGTTGCAAACACAACAAATTACAATTTCTCCTTACGTTCACTGACAGACGCAGCTCTTCATTGACTTTGTGGGGTTTTATGTTCGTCCCACTAGGAGTTAACTAAGCAGGGAAAAGAAACAGCTGGCCCCTCCCCTGGGGGCCGTCCTCTCTTCCTACATCAAACCCCCTCATAGCATAGCTCCTCAGTTTCAATGCCTAGTTCGCAAGGAGTTGACCTGGCTTCCCTTCAGGGGAACTGCGGTCCTATTGTGACCATTTCTACTTTTATGGTTACTTTTATTTTTCTGCAATCAAGATGATTCTGTCTATCAAGAAGCCGGTCGGGGCATAGAGAGTCCTAGAGCTCTGTACTTTCCCCGACCTGGCCAACATGATGCGAAGCCAGTCCCGCTGTAGGGGACCCGCCGCATCTTGCCTGTTCCATGCGGGCGGCCCGGGGTGTAATCCCCTTGTTAGTGCCCTTTACCGATGCGACTCGGCAGGGCGACTGTGGGCCTGCAGCATACTGCCATGAGTGGGCGGAAAGTCTGCATTTTGGGTGGCTACCACGGCGTCGGACTGGTAAGTGAGCGCCCTGCCTTCCCCCCTTTTTAGGGGCATGAAGGGGGCCCGACGTCCTGCACACAAAAACTGTGATTTTCACACAAATTGTCCCGGGGTAGCCACTGGTGGGACACTATAGCTCCCTAACTTGCCCCCTGCCTCACCCCGCCCTCCCCCAGCACCACCGCGTTTGTCTGGGCCTTTTCGTCCGCATCGCCATGCGGCGACTGGATGCCATTTTGCGGCGGACCGCCGCCATTTTGCCGTAGCCGCGGACGTTTTAAGCCTATTGGGTTTTCCCTCTAGTGCTCTGAGTGGCCATTCTTGGTACTGCACATTTCCTGAAGGGTGTGTTTGGCCTCTAGTGTTTCACGGCGGCCATTTTGACTGCATGCTCTGCAATCTACACGTGGCTGCAGCTTCTCCCTGGAAGCGGTGATACGGCGCGGCTCTTCCTGACGATCTAACGAGCAGCGGAACAGCAAGTATAGCTGGGCTCCCTCCGGGTGCTGGTGGTGGTGGGTGCTGTCCTCGGTATAGGACTGTGGGTGTGTGGGGGCGCCCCTTTCTATTCCTGTGTCATTTCTGGGGTAACTATGTCTGATCTCCCCGCTGAACCTGCTGAGGTAGCACCAGCAGCGACGCAATCTGATCAAGGGGCCTTTCTGGACCAGCTGCGGATGGTTTTTTTTTTTCCATAAAAACTTTATTGATTTAATGAAACTGTGTACATAAACGGTCAGCCACCAACAGTAACATAATCACATCTGTGTTGAGGAAGATATAAGACAAAGCATGGATAAATGCGCACTTCAGCTACAGTTCAAGTTCTGAATTTGAGAGCAGAAATTACACCTGAGGGGAACCAGTGTGTACTTTACTATTAGGGCGAGCGTATATTCAGGGTTTGGGCAGCAGGCA
>BLSH010416544.1:754609-771395 GCA_018402905.1 Glandirana rugosa
TTGAATGCGATGTGGTTTTTTTTTTTTGCGTTGTTACAAGATCCATTTTACGATAAGAATAGTTTGAGACATATGGTGACGGTTTTTGAACCGTTCGAAACATCTTGACGGTTTCGTACACTGGTACGTAACGTATGGATCTTACCCTAAGGTGAGATGATTTCTTACTTCCTTTTATTACTTGGTCCTACTATACTTATAATAGATGTTTATTATCTAGTCGACCACGAACGAAGGGATATATACGATTTTTCTACATTTTCTACTACTAAGACAATCAGTTCAATTGTAGTGATCATCTCAACTCGCTTGAAGATCTTCAGGCCCAAGACGACCAAGCCGGCTTGAAGCCCTGTTTCAGGCCCAACCCCAGGCCTGTCTTGGGTTTGAAACAGGTAGGACCTTCCAGGACTATTTTACAACACTTTTTGTACCTAAAAGTCCGGGTCTCCATTGATTTCAATGGGGTTCGGGGTCCGGGACAAAGTTTGGGTTCTGTCCGGACCCCAACCCGGACTTTGTCCCGAAGTTCGGCCGAACCAGCAGAACCCGGACTTCTAGAAGTTCGCTCAACTCTACTAGTGATGTTAACTTGACTAACAGAATCATCATCTTTTACATCTTTTTAGCATATATAGGGAAGCAAGCACCAGCTGATCTATTATTTGTAGATAATATTCATATCATCCTGGTTCATTATTTTCCTTCATTCTTTAGTAGAGTGGAATCCCATTCTAGGTATGCAATGCATGGTCACATGCTTTGGCAGTTCTACAAAGCTTGCCAAGTTTTTGGCAGTGGTATACAGAGTTTGATAAGAATAGCATTTTACCTAGAACATTGTTGCGTTTTTTTTTTTTGGTGTAGCGTAAGTTGATTCCTTTCAAAAGAAATATTGGTCACTTTCTGAACATCTTTAAGGCTTTTGCCTAGTGTTAATTTCCTGGTGACTCTTCAGTGATGCCTTCAAAGAAAAAATGTACATTATATTTTCAAAAAAATTGGGACACCTGCCTTTACACGCACATGAACATTAAGGTTAAGGTCCATAAAGACATAGATGATCGAGTTTGGGGTGGAAGAACTTGACTGGCTTGCACAGAGGCCTGACCTCAACCTGATAGAACACCTTTGGGAAGAATTAGAGCGGAGACTGTGAGCCAGGCCTTCTCATCCAACATCAGTGCCGGACCTCACAAATGTGCTTCTGGAAGAATGGCCAAACATTCTGATAGATACACTCTTACACCTTGTTCACATTAAGGACAAGAAAATGGCTTCTCTTCTGTGTGGGTTTTTTGGTGTTGAGTAAGATCAGATTTATTTGCAAAGCCCTTGTCCCATTCTGAACATTTAAATGACTTCTCTCCTGTGTGAGTCTTCAGGTGTGTAAAAGACAAAATCTATGAGAAAAGCATTTGTCACATTCTGAACAATGAAATGGCTTCTCAACTGTGTGACTCCTCTGGTGAATGATTTGTGATACCTTCCATAAAAACACTTTAACACATTCATCACTCCTGTGTGAATCTTTTTGTGTTGAATAAGATGTATCCTCTGCAAGAAGCACTTATAACATCTTGAACATTTAAATGTTTTTTCTCCTGTATGAGTCATCTGGTGTTGACTAAGAGTAGAACTTTATGAGAAGCACTTATCACATTCTGAACATTTGAATGGTTTCTCTCCTGTGTGGATCCTCAGGTGAACATGGCGTTTGGACTTATAAGTAAAAATTTCTGGCACTCAGAGCACTGATACGGCTTGTCTTCTACTTGACTCATCATGTGCTAATGTAGATCGGTTTAACTCCAAAATATTTTCACAATAAGTCTTCAGATATTTTTCTTGGAGTATGAAAGACAATGTTCACGTGGAACCTTAATAACACTTGATTTAAATCCAAATGCAAGCTTTTAGGATGAACGCACTTTAACCATATATTTGATTTTTTTTTTTTTTCACTTGAAATATTTCATGTTTGTTTTAGAACAATGAAATGAAGTTCTTTTTTTCTGTTGTTAACTGCCATTTCTTTATTTAGGGTTAATGATTCCAAGTTTACAGCTAGGGTTTGTCATAATGGTGACAGACAACTTTTAACCCTTTGGCTGCCAGGTCCGTTTGGCGTGTGGAAGTATAGCACTGCTTCCAGCTGGCCGGGACCATAAGCTGTATGGACATGATCCCTACTTCTGCTATAAGCTCATAAACACTCCAGTGACCATAAGCTTATAGCAGAACTGTTCAGCAGACTTTGCTGAACAAAACCATAGCTCTGATGAAAAAAAGAAATATATATATATAGTTACACCCCCACGTCACATGGGCGGACCAATTGGGTCTGCCTGCCATTTACATCTGACTGCTCAAAGAGGACAGCAAGCTCTGTCTGTTCTGCATAAGTGGAGCAGACACAGACCAGTCATCTGCTTTCTCAGCTGGGATCAGCAAACAGATTCCCCACAGACGGAGTCTTTCCTGTGTGGGAGGCACCTAAGAGTAGCTTTAGACATGCATCTAAGTCTCCCTTGCTTCTAAAGCCTGATCTGCATTAAGTTTATGCTACAGAGGCTACTGACAGGAGGTGAGGAAGCGATGTAACTATATTTTCGCAGACAAATGTGCCAGAACCACAATTATTGCACGTGGTTGAGGAACATTTGGGGCACTTCCCCATAGATTTGAATGTGCAGCGGATGCAAAGTGAAGCAACTTTGCTGCAGGTGCAAAGTGATGCATTGCAGCCGCAGCAGAAACTCAGCTCAATGGCACATCTTTTCCACCCACCCAACAGCAGATCTAAACAAGGCCTAGGGCCTCATTCATGTGGGGCATACTACACAGCGATGTACACGTTTTCTGTGCATCTCCATGCAGGCAGTTCCATCGATGTCAATTGGGACATTGGGAAACCACTGCTCCCAACTTGACATCCGTATGGGTGCATGTCTCTGAACTCACTTTGTCTGCATTTGGGGCCATGCACCTACACCTGCACAGTACCCGGGTCCCCATACACCTTTTATGGCAATAACTTGCATATATGCCTTTAAAATTAGCACTTTTAATTTTTCATGTCCGTGTCCCATTGATTTTAATAGGGTTTGCATGTTCGCACAAACTTATTGCCTGTTCGGGGTGTTCTGGTGCGAACCGAACTTGGGGGGTGTTCAGCCCATCCCTAATACACATTATTAAGGCATGGTGGGGCAGGATTCCTAAAAAAAACAGACCTCCTCCTTTATCCTAGTTGCCTGTCAACTGGCTCTGAAAAGCAGTCCACTGTGGATCACCTTTCAGAGCTGTTAAAAAATAACTGCTCATGTGAATGAGGCCTAATACAAATGACCAGGGCCACCAATAAGGGAATAGAACCCACCCTCTGGTACAGGGCCCAAGCTCCATAAGCTCAACAAGGGGCCCATAGAGCTTTGTAAGTTCACCAGTGTGGTGGAATGAGGTGCAATTACTGGACCCAATCCTCCTGTGACTCCCCCTACATCACAGCCAACTTCTCCTGTCTCTCATGCTTAGTTCCAGTAATTGTGTCCCCCTGATGTTCTGATCACCCCCTGTGTGCCCCCCCCCCCTGCAGCATTACCTGTCAGGATAGAAAGCAGGGAGGCCAGTAAAAATATCTAATTTACTGTCTCCTTCATTTGCCGAATGAACATAGTAAGTAACAGGTACAGATCCCTCCTGTATTCATTCGCAGTGACCGGTATTGATTGCTTCTTTGTTCACTATGCTTCAGTTTTTGAATGAACAAGGAGCTTCTGTACATAATGCTTCTTGTTCATTCATTCTGCAGTGCAGCTGAGGCTGTAGAGAAGGGGATTGAGGAATCTGTGTCCTTAATCTCTTTCTCAAAAATGAGACATTAGGGGGTCTGTTTAGACCCTTATATTTTACCGACCCCAGCCAAACAGGGCTGTGGAAAAAGGGATTTTTTGTATAACTTACCGTAAAATCCTTTTCTCTGAGTTCACTGACAGACACAGCCTTCTTATGACACATGGGTTATGCTCATCCTACTAGGAGTAGACTAGGCAAAAACAAACAAAAGCATAGGTTGGCCCCTCCCAGGGGGCCGTCCTCACCTCAGCATATAATCCCCCTGCCCTGTACAGCACATCATTTCGTGACAAGCCGTACAAAACCAACGCAGAGGGGTGGGTGCTGCGTCTGTCAGTGAACTCAGAGAAAAGGATTTTACGGTAAGTTATACAAAAAAATCCCTTTTTCTCTTCCGTTCACTGACAGACGCAGCCTTCTTATGACACATGGGGACGTCCCAAAGCTGTGCCAATTAAGAGGGGTGGGCAAAACTATAACAACTGTACCCAACAAAAAACGCCCTCTCAGGCGGCGCTAACCGCGCCTATACTGCCGCTTGTAACACTTTGCGGCCAAAAGCAGCATCCGAGGATGCTGAAACATCAATTTTGTAAAACTTAGTAAACGTGTGCACTGAAGCCCAAGTAGCTGCCTTGCACACCTGAGACACCGATGCTTGGTGTCTAAACGCCCAGGACGTACTAACTGCCCTGGTGGAATGCGCCGTGACTGGAAATGGGGGAACCTTGCCCCGAATCTCATATGCATGAGTCACGGTTTTCCGTATCCAGCGAGATACGGTAGCTGAGGCCGCCATGCCCTTGCGCGACCCTTCCGTCAGCAAAAATAAAGAATCAGACTTCCGAAAAGAAGCTGTAGAACTCAAATACACCCGCAAAGCCCTCACCACATCCAAAGAATGCAGTTCAACTTCTTTGGGGTGCGACGGGTGTGGGCACAATGAGGGAAGAACAATATCCTCGTTTAAATGAAAGGAAGAAACGAAGGGGAAGGCTGCAAAACTGCCTTGTCCTTATGGAGGACCAAGTAAGGTGACTTGCAGGATAATGCTGCCAACTCCGACACCCGCCTGGCGGATGTGATAGCCACCAGAAAAGCCACTTTCTGTGACAACAACTGTAAGAGAATGTCCCTTATCCTTTCATATGGTGGCTTCTGCAACACAGAGAGCACCAGATTCAAATCCCACGGTGCCAAAGGCGACCGTATCCGAGGAGCCACATGACGTACCCCCTGTACGAATGTACGGATCAATGAATGAGACGCCAAGGGCCGTTGAAAAAGAACCGACAGGGCAGATATCTGCCCCTTAAGCGTACTTAACGCCAGGTTCTTGTCCAGTCCCTGCTGCAAAAATGACAGTACTCTGGACACCCTATAAGAGCGGGGGTTCCAACCCCCTGCCTCGCACCAGGTAATATAGGCCTTCCAGGTCCTATGATAAATCTTATGTGAGGTACTCTTACGTGCTTTAATCATAGTAGGGATTACGGAGTCAGAGACACCCCTATCCCTCAACACCTGGGACTCAATAGCCAAGCCGTCAAAGCCAGCGAGGGTAAAGCAGGGTGCAAGCTGGGCCCCTGAGACCGTAGGTCTTTGCGAAGTGGAAGACGCCACGGAACTTCTGCCACCATCCGCACCAAGTTGGCGTACCAAGGACACCGAGCCCAATCCGGAGCTACCAAGATTGTTGGGATTCCCTCTGCTTCGATCCTGCGTGCAACACGTGGTAGAATCCTTAGAGGAGGAAAGATGTATCGTAGCTGATACCGACCCCAGGGCGCTACTAGTGTGTCCGAGGCGACCGTCACCGGATCTCTTGTTCTGCACACAAAGGTCCGTACCTTATGATTGTACCTGGAGGCCACACGATCCACCTCTGGTGTGCCCCACTTGAGGCAAGCCTGGCGGAACACCTCTGGATGTAGGAACCATGCCCCTTGATCCAGAGTCAGGCGGCTGAGTAAGTCCGCCTGCCAATCCTCCACTCCTGGGATGTAGATTGCAGAGAGAGCTGGCACGCGAAGTTCTGCTCACTGAAGGATCAGAGCCGCCCCCGCGGCTGCTGCTGCACTTCTTGTTCCGCCCTGCTGGTTCACATACGCCACAGCCGTGGCATTGTCCGACTGAACCCGAACAGGGAGGCCTCGCAGCCTTTCCGTCCAACGGGACAGGCAAAGCCTGATTGCTCTCAGTTCCAATACATTTATCGGAAGACAAGCTTCCCGCACTGGCCAATGACCCTGGGCAGAGAATCGCTCCAGGACTCCTCCCCAACCCGATAGGCTGGAATCCGTCGTTACTACCGACCAACTGAGGGGGGGGAAAACCTTTCCCCCTCCTTAGGGCCGGAGCCCGAATCTACCCCATCAAGGGTCCCCAGAACTGATGATCCGACCTGACCAGCCTGTCTAAGTACAGGGGAGATTTCTCCCGCTGCGTCAAAATTGTCCTCTGCAGGAGCCGAGTGCGACTCTGGGCTTAGGGTACCGATTCGAAAGTCGACACCATGAGCCCCAACACCGTATACAGAACCGTAAGGAGAACCACTGGCGTGATAACAGGGTTCGCACTGCTGCCTGAAATGTTAGGAGCTTGCTCGGTGTTAGAAACACCCCTGCCTATACTGTGTCCGGGATCAGACCCCGGTACTCCAGTCGGCAATCCAGAGTTAGCGATGACCTCTGTTCGGCGAGTGCCCGAACGGCGCCTAGAAGCGCCTCCCGACGATCCTGCGGGAGCCTCAAGCTTGAGGGGAAGAACCTTTCTGGGGGCAGAGAGCTGAATTCTATTCTGCCCCCGGAGGACACCACCTCCAGTACCCACCAATCGGTGATGCGGGCAGCCCACCTGTCTGCAAACCCCAGTAACCAGCAACAAATCATGCGGAGGCAGACTTATCCTCCGTTTTTTGGGATTTACGCTGCCAGGGCCTCTTACTGCGCCCTGTGAATGCCTTCCCGGCCTTGCCCGCTGGGCCGGGTGCCCGAAAAAATTTCTTCTGACCTGAAGAGACAGGGCCCTGCCTACGACGACAATCTCATCGCTTCGGCTCTGGAAGGAAAGTACTCTTCCCACCTGTGAAGTCCTTAATGATTTTATCCAACTGTGGGCCAAACAGACGTTCTCCCTGGAAGGGCAGATCTGCAAGAGCCTTCTTTGAAGCCTGGTCGCCCGACCAAGAGCGGAGCCACAGCACCCGCCTTATAACAATAGAAAACAGACATTTTTGACCATATAGGAAGAAGATCCAAAGCAGCATGGCATATGTAGCAGAGACCTTCCTCCAAATGTTGTGCCCGCTGTACTTCAGCCTGTGCACACTCACTAGACAAACTAGTGTGCAATGTGGCAGCGTGCTCACGCAGCGACTGTGCCGCCATTGCAGTTGCCAGTGCCGGCCGCATGGCTGATCCAGCCAACAAGAACAGTGCTCTAGACACTGCCTCTGTGCGGCGATCGGCCGCCTCCTTAAAGGATGGAGACCCCTCCAAGGGAATGGTGGTTGTCTTATTTACACGAGCCACGGCAGGGTCCACCACCAGTGACGCCCACCTTTTAGTAAAGCTCTCCTCAAAGGGGTAGCGAACAGCAAAGCTTTTAGGTAAAACCAAGGAACTTGGTGGCCTACGCCACTCCTTGAACCCTGCCTGTTCAAACACCTGATCATAAGGGTAAGCCCTAGGGGGCCTAAGCGGTCCACAAAAATATGCGGACTCATGCGATTCCCCTGTTTGGTCAAGCCGCATAGAGTCGCGAATATCAGTGATCAGTGCTTCCACTATCGCTTTATCACGCGAAAAAGGAGCCTCCTAATCCTCTTCGCCCTCTGAGGGCGGCTCACCCTCTGAAAGATCCACAGGTGTGACCACTGAGGCTCTTTCTAGATCCGAATCCTCCCCTGAGGACAGAGGGGGGTTGGCGCTTTTGGGGGCCCCTTGGAACGGGCACCCCTGCCCGGGGGAAGAACTCCCCAAACACCACCCTCAGCTGTTCCAAGGACACTAATGATCCTGGGGTGGACTGTAGATCCGCAGGTATACCTGCCATGGAATTGCCGGCCTCTGACATCTCAGCCTTCCGGCACCCCCACTGTGTGACCACCACCTCAACCCTCCAATCAACCAGGGGGACCCGGGAGGATTGCACCCACCGCTACCAGCACCCAGGAAGCGCCAGCTATACTTGCTGTTTGATGCCTCAGCACTCCGACCAGAAGAGCAATGCCCACAAACTACTGCACGCCAGGAGCTTGTTACTGTGTGTCAGCCACGCTGTCCAAGAGCACTTCCTGCACAAGGACTGCACTTCTCCCAAACGACCACTGGGGGCCGCCAGAGAGCAGGCTGGAAACCGCATGGTTTATCAAACAATGGACGCTGCCATTACACACGCGCGGTCGGCCAATACTCTAATGGCGGCGACCCGCCTAACACAGTGCTCCAGACAGTCGGTGCAAATTCGAACGGTTAGTGCAAAGGTGCCTGCGGGGGATTTGGGGGGTGGGGAGGAATGGGGGTAAGGCCTCTAAAGGACCCCCACCGGCCGGCTACCCCAGAGCTGCCCCGGTGCCCACTCTCCATGCCCCTAGGGCGGAAGAGGGGTCCAATCACCAATCCGACGGGCACCCGGAGCAGACCTACCTCCCCAAAGAGAGGCATGCTGCTGGCCAGGCCACTGGACAGGCGTACCAGTCACTGGGCTCTATTGGGTTTTAGCCACTGGCCGCCTGCACGGAACGGGCGCTATGCGGTGGGCCCCCCTAAGGGTGCTCGCATAGTGTCGGCCGGACTGGGGAAAGCTTTGGATTCGAGATATCCTCTATACCACCAGCCGGCTTCTTCCTTATAGCAGTCTTCATCAGACGAATCTTCAGGAGACCGCCAATCCCATAGGGAACCAGGTCTACTCCTTGCACTAGGCAAATAAAAACTGATGTGCTGTACGGGGCAGGGGGATTATATCCTAAGGTGAGGACAGCCCCCTGGGAGAGCCAACCTATGCTTTTGTTTGTTTTTGCCTAGTCTACTCCTATTAGGATGAGCATAACCCATGTGTCATAAGAAGGCTGCGTCTGTCAGTGAACGGAAGAGAAAAAGATTAGTAAAATTGTAAAAAATAATAATAATAATGTAGGGCTCATTCAAGTGAGTACTATAGCTGTGTGAATGAGTGGTTTGTTCATGCAGCTGGAGCAACCTGTTACTCTATGGGGATACAGAGGCTTTACAAACACAGCTGTAGGTCCTAATTTGACAGGTATGCAAAGGTTGGTAAGCAGTCCAAATGCACACTGTCTGTGTTTGGTACTGTACACCTGCATCCATGTGTATGCCTGGGGAAGGAGGGCCTGCCAGGTAGGCTGTATAAGGCCCCATAATTTCTAAAGCCTGGTACACACCATTAGTTTTGTTATCATTCAACCCAGTGGGTTGATCAAAAAACCTGACAGCTCTGGTCGGAGCCACTGTGCTAACAATCCAATGTTAGTACAGTGATCTCCCCTGCTGTTCTTTTGTGTTCTGACAGGGTCTGAGAGTTTGAGAGTGCTGATCGGGAGCTGGTTGGCTGCTGGTTTTCCAGCATGCTCACCTGACAGTGTATATGGTTTTCGTTCAGTAAAGTCCATTTATTCCAAATTCAAATGTTAAAAGCAAACAAAATATTAACCACTTCAATATCATGCACTTAGAACACTTCCCTACCAGACCAGTTTTCAGCTTTCAGTGCTCTCACACTTTGAGTGACAATTACTCAGCCATGCTACATTGTATCCAAACAACATTTTTATCATTTTCTTTCTTACAAATAGAGCTTTCTTTTGGTGGAATTTAGTCCCCGGGTTTTTTTTATTTTTTTGTGATATAAGTGAAAAAACCCCACTTTTTTAGTTTCTACTGTAAAATTTTGCAAAATATTCATTTTTCTTCATAAATTTGGGCCAAAATTTATACTGCTACCTATCTTTGGTAAAAATAACCCAAAATAGTGGATATTATTTAGTCTGTGTGAAAGTTATAGAGTCTACAAGCTATGGTGCAAATCACTGAAAATTGATCACACCTGATGTACTGACGGCCGATCTCATTTCTTGAGACCCTAACAAGCCAGGAAAGTACAAATACCCCCCAAATGACCCCTTTTTGGAAAGTAGACATTCCAAGGGATTTAGTAAGAGGCATGGTAAATTTTTTCTTGGTTTAATTTTTTCCCACAGTTCTTTGAAAAATCATGATTTTTTTTTTATCAAAAAATTTTCATTATAACGGGTTATTTCTCTCACATGGCATATGCATACAGCAAATTACACCCCAAAATACATTGTACTACTCCTGAATATGGCGATACCACATGTGTGGGACATTTTCACAGCCTGGCCACATACAGATGCCCAGCATTGACATAGCACCTTCAGGCGTTTTACAAGCATAAATTGCACATCTCATTTCTCAACCATCTATTACAGTTTGAGGGCCCTGGAGCACCAGAACAATGGAATAACCAACAAAATGACCCCATTTTGGAAAGCTAAAACCCCAACATATAATCTATGAGGCATAATGCCTCTTTTGAATGGTTCATTTTTTTCCAGAAGTTTTTGGAAAATGTGAGAAAAAAATGAAAACACATTTTTTTTACACAAAGTTGTCAATTTATAAGATATTTCTATCACATAGCATGTACATAGCAAACATGGCACCCCCAAAATACATTCTGCTACTCCTCCTGAGTATGGCAATACCACATGTGTGAGACTTTTATACAGCCTGGCCACATACAGAGGCCCAACATTGACGTAGCACCCTCAGGCATTCTACAAGCATAAATTGCACAGCACTTTTCTCAACTATCTATTACACTTTTGAAGGCCCTAGAGCCCCAGGACAATGGAATAACCAACAAAATGACCCCATTTTGGAAAGCTAACACCCCAACGTATAATCTGTAAGGCATAATGAGTCTTTTGAATGCTTCATTTTTTTCCAGACGTTTTTGGAAAATGTGGAAAAAAAATGAAAACGCATTTTTTTTACACAAAGTTGTCAATTTATAAGATATTTCTATCACATAGCAAACATGGCACCCCCAAAATACATTCTGCTACTCCTCCTGAGTATGGCAATACCACATGTGTGAGACTTTTATACAGCCTGGCCACATACAGAGGCCCAACATTGACGTAGCACCCTCAGGCATTCTACAAGCATAAATTGCACAGCACTTTTCTCAACTATCTATTACACTTTTGAAGGCCCTAGAGCCCCAGGACAATGGAATAACCAACAAAATGACCCCATTTTGGAAAGCTAACACCCCAACGTATAATCTGTAAGGCATAATGAGTCTTTTGAATGCTTCATTTTTTTCCAGACGTTTTTGGAAAATGTGGAAAAAAAATGAAAACGCATTTTTTTTACACAAAGTTGTCAATTTATAAGATATTTCTATCACATAGCAAACATGGCACCCCCAAAATACATTCTGCTACTCCTCCTGAGTATGGCAATACCACATGTGTGAGACTTTTATACAGCCTGGCCACATACAGAGGCCCAACATTGACGTAGCACCCTCAGGCATTCTACAAGCATAAATTGCACAGCACTTTTCTCAACTATCTATTACACTTTTGAAGGCCCTAGAGCCCCAGGACAATGGAATAACCAACAAAATGACCCCATTTTGGAAAGCTAACACCCCAACGTATAATCTGTAAGGCATAATGAGTCTTTTGAATGCTTCATTTTTTTCCAGACGTTTTTGGAAAATGTGGGAAAAAAATGAAAACGCATTTTGTTTACACAAAGTTGTCCATTTATAAGATATTTCTATCACATAGTATGTACATAGCAAACATGGTACCCCCAAAATACATTCTGCTACTCCTCCAGAGTATGGCGATACCACATGTGTGAGACCTTTACACAGCCTGGTCACACACAGAGGCCCAACATTGATGTAGCACCCTCAGGCATTTTAGAAGCATAAATTACACATATCATTTTCTGACTACTGATCACATTTTTGAAGGCCCTTCATATTTCTAACACATAGCATGTACATACTAAATAACAAAAGATTACCTGTCGTTATGTAGTGCAGTGGTCCACAGAGGGGAGCAATCAGTCCAGGCAGCAGGCAGGGATGTGGTCAGCGACAGCAAAAGCAATTGTCCAGGCAGCAGGCAGGAATACTGCCCATAATTCGTACAGGTAGAGATACTGTCAGCAGAGCCAAAGCACAGCAAAAGCATTGTTCCAGGGTAGCAGGCAGAGACGTCCACGCAGAAATACTGTCCATAGTCAGTAGAGGCAGCAGGCAGCGATATGGTCAACACAGCCAATGTATTGGTCCAGGCAGCAGGAAGAAACATGGTCCAAAAAGTCCTGGGTCATTACAGGCAGCAACATGGTCAGCACAGCCAAAGTATTGGTCCAGGCAGCAGGAAGAAACATGGTCCATAAAGTCCTGGGTCATTACAGGAAGCAACATGGTCAGCACAGCCAAAGTATTGGTCCAGGCAGCAGGAAGAAACATGGTCCAGATAGTCATGGGCCATTACAGGCAGCAATATGGTCAGCACAGCCAAAGTATTGTCCTGGGTCATTACAGGCAGCAACATGGTCAGCACAGCCAAAGTATTGGTCCATGCAGCAGGAAGAAACATGGTCCAGATAGTCCTGGGTCATTACAGGCAGCAATATGGTCAGCACAGCCAAAGTATTGGTCCAGGCAGCAGGAAGAAACATGGTCCAGATAGTCCTGGGTCATTACAGGCAGCAATATGGTCAACACAGCCAAAGTATAGTCCTGGGCCATTATAGGCAGCAATATGGTCAGCACAGCCAAAGTATTGGTCCAGGCAGCAGGAAGAAACATGATCCAGAAAGTCCTGGGTCATTATAGGCAGCAACATGGTCAGCACAGCCAAAGTATTGGTCCAGGCAGCAGGAAGAAACATGGTCCAGATAGTCCTGGGTCATTACAGGCAGCAATATGGTCAGCACAGCCAAAAGTATTGGTCCAGGCAGCAGGGAAGACCATCAAGCTTAGGGCCAGGGGGACAGGGGTAGAGGCTTCTCCCACCCAAACACTTTGAAGCCTCCGGGAAACCAGACCCTGTTCTGGGAACACAGAAGACCAAAAACTGGTTTTCTCTACTCCGAACGCTTTTTCTGGAGCCCCTCACATATGTGAGACACCTGTGTACTAAAGTAGAAGGGCAAAAGATCAGTCCAAGAGGCAGGCAAAAGACATGGTCAATTAACAGGCCGAGGTCGGTGCACGTGGATGTCAGAAATGTGGTTTAAAACATCAGGCAAAGGCATCATCGGTAAACAGGCTGAGGTTGGTGCACGTGGTAGTCAGAAACATGCTTTAAAACGGCAGGCAAAGACATCGTCGGTAAACAGGCCAGGGTCAGTTAACGTGGAAGGTAAAAATGTGGTAGCAGGCAAATGATCCCAAAAGGTTAAAAGGGGGAAATTACAATCTTAAAAATAAGGGGAACTAATATCTGACAGATGTGTGATAAATTTTGAAACAATCTCCAATGCACAGGCCAGGTTGGGAGGGACAGTCGGGGCAATAGAAACTCGTATCTCTTCTAATTCCTCTTTTGCTGCAAATACGACATTTCACTGGCGTCCTCTTCCGGATTCTGTGGGGGGGTGTTGTAGGGAAAATGTTGCTCATGAAGCCGGCTCACACTATCAGAGCGAATGATTTCTGGTACGAGTCCTTGTTGGTAAATGAGGGCAATGAGATGATCTTCAATATATATGATGTAGGTGATGGGTGGGTCTTGGAATGCTTTTTGGAAGCAGACAAAGGAATTGTACAGGACCATATGAAAAAGTTGAAACGCCATCTTCTTGTACCAAAAACGGGACTTTCGGTTTGACATATAGGGCTGCATCATCTGGTCATTTAAATCTACCCCCCCCCATGAACATGTTATAGTCCTGGACACATTGAGGCTTTAAAACGGTGCTGCGTCATCTCTGAGCCTCCACCACGGTGTCATTGTGGATGGTAGAGAGTATGTGAACCTCTTTCTTGTCCCTCCACTTCATCGCCAACACTTCCTCGTTTCTCATAAAGGCAGACTCTCCTTTGTTTAGCTGTTGCGTCAATACATTTTGTGGGGATCCCTTCCGTTTTTTTTTTTAAGGTGCCACAGGCCAGGGTGTCTTTGCTGTAAAGGTATTCAAGAATGCATGTGAAGGCTGGGGAAAAATTGAGTGGGACTTTATATGAAGTGAAGTGGTGGGTGATAGATAAGATGATGGATTACGATAAAATTCATAATTTATTAGTAAACACATAAAAAAGGATATACATGATTGATATTTCATATATAGATCAACATTCCATATTCATTAGTAGAGATATTATCATGAAATCCAAGTAGTACATAAAGCATGTTTTGCCCCAATCCATCAATGTTTATATTCATGCTCGTATCCGAATAAACAACCAAGTTGTAACTCAAATATAAAAGTCTGGCCTGCGGCCCTCATCACCCCAGGAGGTAAATTCATTGGGGTAATATTGTCCATAAACCTGGTAAGGTGAGTAATACACGGCGATTGTGGCTCTACGCGTTTCGTGGCAAGTTTAGGCCACTCGTCAGGAGCAAACCGTGACATGACTAAAAAATAAAAGATCCTGGCACTGCTACATATGGGGGGCGAAGGATCCTGGCACCGCTCTGTATTGGGGGCGAAGGATCCTGGCACCGCTACGTATTGTGGGTGAAGGATCCTGGCACCGTTAGGTATTGGGGTGAAGGATCCTGGCACCGCTACGTATTGGAGGTGAAGGATCCTGGCATCGCTACGTATTGGGGGTTGCTGTAGAAATTTAGGATATGTTAATTATGTATTGTCACAGTGTCTCCCAGTGTCGGTTTACCGGTATTCGCTGTGTATAGCGGATATGGCTTTAACCGATATTGAGGACAGGCCACTTACAATGGGAACCTTCCATTATTTGGTAACCATACGCTACCCGCCCGATCATCCGAGCCAGCAGGCGCTCTGAGCGGTTAACACTGGAACAAACGCCAGTATGGATCTTTGAGGTGCGATGCGCGTTCCGTGGCGCGGGTATATTACTGTCAATCGGGGGGGGCCCTGTATCTCTCACACTTGTGTGTCATTTAAAGTCCCAATCCCCTCCAAGTTAGCTTTTTTTAGCGTTCTTTTTATTCCCACTATGAAATATAGTTCATAGAGCTATATTTTTTTTTTTTTAACAGAAGAGTTTATTAACAAATCAGCATTACAAAGTATCACATGCCAAGTAAACAGATGGTACATTTCAGGGTAACATGCTCTCTCTTTATAACACGAATTTGCATGAGATGTCAGAGCACCATAATCCATCTACTAAAAGTGTGAGATATTTTCCCCATCCCTCCCTCCTCCCACCATTACCTGGTCTATGGGACGAGGCCCCTGGAAGGGAGAGTGAATGGATGAGGAGGGGAGCCCGAACGTATGCAGGAAGGGCCCAGGGTACATCGCCTGACCATACCACTCCTACTTAGCCTACTAACATCTGTGCTTCAAGTACTAGTCCATCTAGCCCAAATTTTTTCATACTTTTTAGGGCACTGCCTGCTTTCGTATGTGAGTTTATATAATGGCAGAACCGACACGACCGACCTCCTCCAAGCCTCGCAGGTGGGGGCCTGCTCCGACTTCCATTTCAATAATATCTCTCTTCTGGCATAAAAGAGGGAAAAAGTGATACACAGCTTAGAGTATCTGTCCCCCTCCACCTCCTCCAAATAGCTGAGTAGGAGAACCATGGGATCCACCGGTATCTGTGTGTCGCAAATCTCTCCCAACTCCCTCGCCACCCCTTCCCAGAACGATTTCAATTTGGGGCAAGCCCAAACCATATGCCAGAATGAGCCCTGGTCGGATCTACATCTAGGGCAAACGCTCTCTCTGTCTGGGTAGATGCGGGAGAGTCTCTGGGGGGTATAATATGCTCTGTGAAGAAATTTTAATTGTATGAAGCGGTCTTTAGCTGCTATCATAGTGGGAATGTACGTCGCTACACAGTCTGACCATTCCTCCTCCCCCAGTCCCGGTATATCTGCCCTCCACCTAGCCAGTGAGTCCGCTGTCTTGGTATCATACGCCACGGAGAGGTACAAATAGAGGGTAGAGAGGGGTTTGCCCATCATTTCCGAAATAAGGAGGCGCTCAATTGGGTCGGTCTCTAACGTCACCCCCCGCGGGAATTGAGCCCCCAGGGCGTGTCGCAATTGCCAGTATCGGAAAATAAAAAAGTTAGGGAGAGCGAACTTAATTCTGCGGTCCTTGAACGGAATAATCTTCCCATCTGTCATAACCTGCCTAAGCGTCACTATTCCCTTGGATGCCCACATCGAGGGGTCTGGAATCGTCTGCAGATGAGGCAGTGCGGGGTTACCCCATAACGGCACGTGTGGTGATATTTTACTGGGATTTCGGTAAATGGCCCTAGCCTCCCTCCACACCTTCACTGTAGTCCTCATTAAGTTGGTCAGGGGATAGTGAGCCCGCAGACCCCTAAAGACCAGGTTGCTCAGGGCAGCATACGATCCCACAACAGCCGCTTCCAACGTTACTGCCACATTTTTGGGGGCCTGAGAAAACCACCAGCGTACCGTCACTAGGACCGCCGCCCAGTAATAAATTTGAAAGTTGGGCAACGCCAGTCCACCACCCGAGAGAGGGAGATATAGAACCCGCCTCGCAACCCTAGGGGGCCCCCCCGCCCACACGAAGGAAATCACGACGCTCTCCAGTTTCCGAAAAAAGACCTTCGGGATTGGGGTCGGGGTGTTGCGGAAGAAATACAGAAATTTGGGCAAATATACCATTTTGATCAAGTTCACCCTCCCCACCGGAGACAGTGGGAG
>BLSH010416578.1:8827-24375 GCA_018402905.1 Glandirana rugosa
CAGCCTCGTTCCCACACCGCTTCAGCCGGCTGTTTACCATCCTTCGGTAGTGAACGATTGGAGACGCTGCAGCCACACTGCTGATCATCTCCCCTAGCTGGATTGGCGTCCTACACCTGCCCCTTCTCCATGTCTTTGGACTGTGATTGTGCCTGTATTTACCTGGGATCTTGTGAGTGTTTTTAACCGTTTCAATAAATTATTGTACCTTGTTGATTGCACTTAGAGGCGCCTCTTTGTTCTTTGCCTCTCTTTCAGTTTGTTTATGAACCTGGGTTCCGGTTCATCCTCTGAAGGCTGCCTCTGGTGCTATTTCCTTGGACTACCACCTTTGACTACACAAGTTTCTAAGATACTGTAAGCAGTTGATTCATGTCATTTATGCCCCTTCTGTTTTATTTCCTTGTATGCCTGTTGATATTTGCGCCCTATACTTGCATTACTAGCTGCACGTGCGCTAATTGCCGTATATATACAGCGATTTCCTAGACAGCGCCACGCTGCCGCAGTAAATATACAGTACGTGGTCGGGAACCGGTTAAAAAAGACCGAAAATTTTGAAAATATTTTTTTTCTTTTTTTCCGTCTCAAAACTTTGTAAATAATTATATTTTCTCCTTCACTGATGGGCACTGATGAGGCTGCACTGACGGGCACTGATGAGGCACTGAGAAGCAGCACTGATGGACACTCATAGGCGGCATTAATGGGCACTTATAGGTAGCACTAGGCACTGATATGTGACACTGATGAGCACTGGTGGGCACTGATAGGCAGCACTGATATCGCAGCAGCTATAGGGATGGCACTGGCAAGCAACACAGATGGGCACAGTGCCATCCCTATGTGGCAGTGTGGGCCCCTTACCAATGATAGAGAGGTTTGAGCTGATTTTCTCCAGTTTCTTCGTTTTCTCTTTTGCTTTCCTCTCTACATATCCCCTCCCCCGCACCGAAGGGTGCTATAACCTTATAATGAATAAAAGATAAGGATTCACGTGATTTTAGAGACTAATATATAGGACTTTTAGTTGTCTGTTGCCATGTAGCGGCATTTTTCTAACACTAGGGGGCCACTATTAGCTATCTAGGAGATTAGGATCCTATGATAAGGCTATTCATGGTATACTTGCACTAAAGTGTTTACATTAATGTTTTTATTCATGTTCCTCGTCTTATAGGGGAGTGGAATGTTTTATTGGATATTTTATCTGATTGCTCTTCTCTCCACTTATCCCCTACCGGGCACCGAAGGGTGCTATAACCTTATAATGAATAAAAGATAAGGATTCACGTGATCTTAGAGACCAATATATAGGACTTTTAGTTGTCTGTTGCCACGTAGTGGCATTTTTCTAACACTAGGGGGCCACAATTAGCTATCTAGGAGATTAGGATCCTATGATAAGGCTATTCATGGTATACTTGCACTAAAGTGTTTACATTAATGTTTTTATTCATTTTTTTTTCATCTTATAGGGGAGTGGAATGTATTATTAGATATTTTATCTGATGATACGGTCTCACATCATGTTTTATCATGTTATAATATGTTTTAGTTGAATATTACTTCATGTCTTTTATATACAATTTTATGTTAAAGCGTTTTTTAATATTTTGGGCCGCTATAGTGCTGCGGTATTTATGTCACAGTGAGCTAATGGTTTTTAGCCTGTGACACGAGTTATTTTATTCACCTGCCCTGAGCGTCTCCACTCTCACCGCATTATGAGATTGATGCCTTGATTTTCCATTGGCATAATGACATGCTATTGGGCTTGTCTGCGAGTGGGAATCGTGTAGAGTGCCACCTGTTGGTGGACAGTGATCACTATAAAGGGTAAGCCTGCAACGCCCTGTGGCCACCCCCTGTGATCAAGTCAGGAAGTGACGAAATGCGTCAGAGGCGTGGCCACACGGCAACCTGAGGTTGATTGAGTCACCAGCAGCCGGGACGCCGAGAGGAGAGGAGGATTCGGACGTACCACTGCTGTTTGGTAACCTGCGTACCTTATGCACATACAATGTCCTGTTGAAACTGTTTAAATGTAAGCGCAATATGTGTTTGAATAAATGAGCTAAATTTTAAAAAGTGATACACTATGAGGGGTATCTTTTTGATCTTTCTCCTCATGGCGATGTGAGCTGATCAGCTACAGCTTGTGGAGGTGTCTGTTTGGAGATATATTGGTGAAGGAATCCCCTGGATGTGATTGCGATTATGCACAAGCTGGCTTGAGTGCTCCTGCAGTGTTGGATTGGAAGCATACATTCTGGGTGTGATGGTCCTATGCTGAGTTCCCCACAGATATACTCAAAGGCGTTGTGTACCCATATTTCTGGTGAGCCTCCAATTTTTACCTTTTTGCACATGGTGAACAGAGGTGGAGGAAACTGATTGAAGATTATTCACATAGTTTAAGAAGTTTTGGTTCCAGCACGGGCAATTTAGTTTTCCTGGCACTGGCACTTTTTCACTGAACATTTAATATCATTATTTACTTTGCAATTTACCATATTACTCTGGAAGCGCTGCTAACACTGGACTTATTACACGAGTGTTGACTTTAACAAAATAAATCATACTAGATACATACACGTAATGCCAAAACATTTTTCACAAAACATAAATCACATATAAAAAAATCCAACCCATGGTCATCCCATGATTGTATGTCACTAGATGTACATTCATGGATGCATAATATATCACATAATTGGAGCTCAGTATGAGCATGCTGCAACCAAAACCATATACCACATGATCTGGCATAAACTGAGATGTAAGCAAAAAGACAAAACTTGGTAATAAGAAGTTCGTAAGATAACCACTTGGTCAATTGTTGTATCCCAGAAATGAAAAGTTCATAAAAGCATCAATAAAATGGGATGCGACCATGTAAGCCCAACGCATTTCGTTGGAGGTACCCAACTCTTCAGGGGCATTTGAAGCATTTGGAGTCCACAGAGATCTATCCCTTGGACATTGGGAAAACACTGAAGGACTATCTGCAAGTTACGGCCTCATTCAGACCACCAGGACCATTTGTCCTGTTTTCTGGGAAAAATAAAGGGAAAGAAGCTTCCTCTAGGACGATTGAAGCCTGGATCGTCCATGTCATCCAAAGGGCTTACAGGGCTAAGGGCTTGGCCCCTCCAGAGGCAGTGACAGTGCACTCCACCAGGGGCATCGCTACATCATGGGCAGCAGCACGACATGTGGCTCCCGACGTCATCTGTAGAACGGCCTCATGGTCTTCACTGAATACTTTCATGGCACACTACTGTGCAGAACTGGCGTCATTGTCTTCAACTAATTTTGGTTTAAGAGTTCTGTCAGCTGACAGTATGAATTACATTCAATCAGCATTCCCACCGTGTGTTTTTTTGGCTAGTTAAGTCCCACACATTGGCTGCCATGGAGTCTGTCAGGAAAACATTAAATTTCCTATCAAATACTTACCGTAATTTTCCTTTCCTGATGGACTCCATGGCAGCCGGAGTCTCCACCCTCGAGTCTGGAGGAGGGACTATATACGGAACACAGTTATGGACCATGAGATTAAATTTATGGTAATGGGGTCCTATGGGAGTGGAGAGGGCGGGGTAAACCCACATGTAGGCTGCCACGGAGTCCATCAGGAAAGGAAAATTACGGTAAGTATTTGATAGGAAATTTTCAGTTTTTACGCCCTTAGAAAGCCTGAAGGCGGTGCTTGGTTTTCAGGGTCCTGTACGCAGCTGGACCAGAAAAGAGTCTCATATATGTGGTATCCCCATATTCAGAATGTATTTTGGGGTGAAATTTCACATATACCCATGGCATGTTCGGGCAACATATAATTTAGTGACAACTTTGTGAGAAAAAAGAAATTGTCATTTCCCCGAAACTTGTGGCAAAATATAAAATATTCCATGGACTCAGCATGCCTCTCAGCAAATAGCTTGGGGTGTCTACTTTCCAAAATGGGTCCTATGGGGGGGGGGGGGGTTGTGCTATCTGGGCATTTCATGGCCTCCACAACTGTGATAGGTAGGGTGGGGTGAAGTCAGCAATTTTCACCCTTAGAAATCCTGAAGGCGGTGATTGCTTTTCGGGGTCCTGTACGCAGCTAGTCTGTCAAAAAGTCTCACACATGTGGTATCCCCGTTTTTAGGAGAAGCAACAGAATGTATTTTGGGGTGTAATTCCACATATACCCATGGTATGTGTGAGCAATATGTAATTTCAGTGACAACGTTGTGTAATTTTTTTTTGTTGTCATTTTTCAATCACTTGTGACAAAAAAATGAAATATTCCATAGACTCAACATGCCTCTCAGCAAAAAGTGTTGGGTGTCTACTTTCCAAACTTTCCAAGCAGTAAATATACAGAACGTGGTCAGGAACTGGTTAAAAAAGACCAAAAATGTGGAAAATATTTTTTTTCTTTTTTCCGTCTCAAAACTTTGTAAATAATTATATTTTCTCCTTCACTGATGGGCACTGATGAGGCTGCACTGACGGGCACTGATGAGGCAGTACTGATTGGCACTGATGAGGCGGCACTGATGAGGTGGCACTTATATGCAGCACTGATGGGCACTGATAGGTGGCACTGATAAGCAGCACTGATGAGCACTGATAGGTGGCACTGATTAGGGGCACTGATAAGCAGCACTGATGGACACTCATAGGTGGCATTAATGGGCACTTATAGGTGGCACTGTTCACCGATATGTGACACTGATGAGCACTGGCGGGCACTGATAGGCAGCACTGGTATCACAGCAGCTATAGGGATGACACTGGCAAGCAACACAGATGGGCACAGTGCCATCCCTATGGGGCATTGTGTGCCCCTTACCTGGTGGCCTAGGGTGGCATCTCTGGTGGTCCCTGGGTGGCATCCCTGGTGGTCCCTGGGTGGCATTGCTGTATGGACTCCATGTTGGACCTGGCTGGCTCCCTGGTGGTCCAGTGTGGCGATCTGAGGGGGGCTGTGCTGATAAACAATCAGCACAGACCCCCCCCCCCCCTGTCAGGAGAGCCGCTGATCAGCTCTCCTCTACTCGCGTCTGCAGACACGACTAATGGAAAAGCCGATATATGGCTTTTCCTGTTTACACTGTGATCAGCCGTGATTCGTCACAGCTGATCACATGGTAAAGAGCTTCTGACAGAAGCCCATTACCTAGATCAGAGATTGCTGCGCTGTGTGGCCCCGTGAGCATGTGCCGGCATGTTAACCTGCTGGACGTCATTTGACGCCAAGTCAGGATAACTGAACCACTTCCTGGCCATCATTCTGCATACGGCAGTAGAAAAGTGGTTAAAGAGCCTCTCTATAGGATAGGAAGATTGATCTAGGCCTGAAAATAATGAGAGAAAGAACTGAATCGGGACTTTAACCGCTTCAATACTATGCACTTAGAAGACTTCCTGCCCAGACCAATTTTCAGCTTTCAGTGCTGTTGTGATTTGAATGAGAATTGCGACGCTGCACCCAAACAAAGTTTTTATCATTTTGTTCCCACAAATAACGCTTTCTTATGGTGGTATTTGATCACCCCTGAGGTTTTTATTTTTTGCGCTATAAAAAAAAAAGACCGAAAATTTTGAAAAAAAAAAACATTTTTCTTTGTTTCTGTCACAAAAGTTTGTATAAAGTACATTTTCTCCTTCACTGACGGCACTGATGTGGCTACACTGATGGGCACTGATGAGGCTACACTGACGGGCACTGATGAGGCAGTACAGATTGGCACTGATAAGGTTGCACTGATGATGGGGCACATATGCAGCACTGATGGGCGGCACTGACAAGCAACACTGATGGGCACTGAAACGTGGCACTGATATGCAGCACTGATGGACACTCATAGGCGGCACTGATAAGTGGCACTGGGCACTGATGGGCACTGATAGGTGGCACTTTTAGGTGGCACAGGTGGGCACTTTTAGGTGGCACAGGTGGCCACTGATAGGTGGCACAGGTGGGCACTTATAAGTGGCAGTGGTGGGCACTGGTGCAACAAGCACTGTTAGGGATGGCACTGGCAGGCATCATACATGGGTACAGTGCTGTCCCTACAGTGCATGATATTGCCCTTACCTGGTGGTCTAGTGGGGGCTCCCTGGTGGTCCTGGGCGGCCTCTGTGCGCATTCCCTGGTGGTCCTGGGTGGCCTCATTGTGATGTCCAGGAGGGGGGCTCCCTGGTGGTCCTGATCTGGCTCCCTGGTGGTCCAGTGGGGGTGATCCTGAGGGTGGCTGCGCTGATAAACGTTCAGCGCAGCCCCCCCTGTCAGGAGAGCAGCTGATTGGCTCTCCGCTGCTCAGGTCTGCCGACCTGAGCAGAGGAAAAGCCGATAAATGGCTCTTCCTATTTACACTGTGATCAGCCGTGATTGGTCACGGCTGATCACATGGTAAAAGGCTTCGGGTCAGACTCACCCACGGCAGCACCGATCGCCGCGATGCGAGCCCCCAGGGGCGTGCGATCGCGGATTATCCTGAGGACGTCAATAGATAATGAGCCACCCGCCCGGACGTCATTTGTCTATACGCCGGGCGGGAAGTGGTTAAATGAGGTGCATATGCAGTGCACCTCCATCCCTAATAAATTACATTAAAAGGGGAAACGGGACTTTAATTGAGGCATAATAAAGGCTCAACATAATATGGGTTGAATAAAATTATATTCAATTTTTATTGGTATCTGTCATCTTGAGTAACAAAATAAATCATACTAGATACATACACGTAATGCCAAAACATTTTTCACAAAACATAAATCACATATAAAAAAATCCAACCCATGGTCATCCCATGATTGTATGTCACTAGATGTGCATTCATGGATGCATAATATACAGTCAGGTCCATAAATATTGGGACATTGACACAATTCTAATGTTTTTGGCTCTATACTCGACCACAATGGATTTGAAATGAAACAAACAAGAGATGCTTTAACTGCAGACTTTCAGCTTTAATTTGAGGGTATTTACATCCAAATCAGGTGAACGGTGTAGGAATTACAACAGTTTGTATATGTACCTCCCACTTTTTTAAGGGATCAAAAGTAATGGGACAGATTAACAATCATAAATCAAACTTTCACTTTTTAATACTTGGTTGCAAATCCTTTGCAGTCAAATACAGCCTGAAGTCTGGAAGGCATAGACATCACCAGACGCTGGGTTTCATCCCTGGTGATGCTCTGCCAGGCCTCTACTGCAACTGTCTTCAGTTCCTGCTTGTTCTTGGGGCATTTCCCCTTCAGTTTTGTCTTCAGCAAGTGAAATGCATGCTCAATCGGATTGAGGTCAGGCGATTGACTTGGCCATTGCATAACATTCCACTTCTTTCCCTTAAAAAACTCTTTGGTTGCTTTCGCAGCATGCTTCAGGTCATTGTCCATCTGCACTGTGAAGCGCCGTCCAATGAGTTCTGAAGCATTTGGCTGAATATGAGCAGATAATATTGCCCGAAACACTTCAGAATTCATCCTGCTGCTTTTGTCAGCAGTCACATCATCAATAAATACAAGAGAACCAGTTCCATTGGCAGCCATACATGCCACGCCATGACACTATCACCACCATGCTTCACTGATGAGGTGGTATGCTTTGGATCATGAGCAGTTCCTTTCCTTCTCCATGCTCTTCTCTTCCCATCACTCTGGTACAAGTTGATCTTGGTCTTATCTGTCCATAGGATGTTGTTCCAGAACTGTGAAGGCTTTTTTAGATGTTGTTTGGCAAACTCTAATCTGGCCTTCCTGTTTTTGAGGCTCACCAATGGTTTACATCTTGTGGTGAACCCTCTCTATTCACTCTGGTAAAGTCTTCTCTTGATTGTTAACTTTGACACACATACACCTACCTCCTGGAGAGTGTTCTTGATCTGGCCAACTGTTGTGAGGGGTGTTTTCTTCACCAGGGAAAGAATTCTTCAGTCATCTACCACAGTTGTTTTCCGTGGTCTTCCGGGTCTTTTGGTGTTGCTGAGCTCACCGGTGCATTCTTTCTTTTTAAGGATGTTCCAAACAGTTTATTTGGCCACACCTAATGTTTTTGCTATCTCTCTGATGGGTTTGTTTTGTTTTGTTCAGCCTAATGATGGCTTGCTTCACTAATAGTGACAGCTCTTTGGATCTCATATTGAGAGTTGACAGCAACAGATTCCAAATGCAAATAGCACACTTGAAATGAACTCTGGACCTTTTATCTGCTCCTTGTAAATGGGATAGTGAGGGAATAACACACACCTGACCATGGAACACCTGAGCAGCCAATTGTCCCATTACTTTTGGTCCCTTAAAAAGTGTGAGGTACATATACAAACTGTTGTAATTCCTACACCGTTCACCTGATTTGGATGTAAATACCATCAAATCAAAGCTGAAAGTTTGCAGTTAAAGCACATCTTGTTTGTTTCATTTCAAATCCATTGTGGTAGTGTATAGAGCCAAAAAGATTAGACTTGTGTCAATGTCCCAATATTTATGGACCTGACTGTATCACATAATTGGAGCTCAGTATGAGCATGCTGCAACCAAAACCATATACCACATGATCTGGCCTAAACTGAGATGTAAGGAAAAAGACAAAACTTCGTAATAATACATTTGTAAGATAACCACTTGGTCAATTGTTGTATCCCAGAAACAAAAAGTTCATAAAACCATCAATAAAATGGGGTGTGACCATGTAAGCCCGACGCATTTCGTTGGAGGTACCCAACTCTTCAGGGGCATTTGAAGCATTTGGTGCTTCAAATGCCCCTGAAGAGTTGGGTACCTCCAACGAAATGCGTCAGTTTTACATGGTCACACCCGATTTTATTGATGGTTTTATGAACTTTTCGTTTGTGGGATACAACAATTGGCCAAGTGGTTATCTTACAAACTTATTATTACCAAGTTTTGTCTTTTTGCTTACATCTCAGTTTAGGCCAGGTCATGTGGTATATGGTTTTGGTTGCAGCATGCTCATACTGAGCTCCAATTATGTGATATATTATGCATCCATGAATGTACATCTAGTGACATACAATCATAGGATGACATGGGTTGGATTTTTTTATATGTGATTTATGTTTTGTGAAAAATTGTTTGGCCTTACGTGTATGTATCTAGTATGATTTATTTTGTTACTCAAGATGACAGATACCAATAAAAACTGGATACAATTTTATTCAACCCATATTATGTTGAGCCTTTATTATGCCTCAATTAAAGTCCCGTTTCTCCTTTTAATGCTAGGCCTGAAAATAATATATGTAACAGCAGGCATGGCCTGCAAGCTGGCCCTAGCCTTGGCAGCCTTGAAGGCGATGGAAGTTTGGGCATCCGCGTCCATGGAAGACATGGACGCTGTGTTAAGTGGCATCACAGAAGAAGCAGCCAGAAGTTCATCCCTGCGTGAAATGAAGTGGGCATTGGCCTTTCTGGGGGAGGCCTCCCTGGACATCATTCGCCTGGAGGCTCAGGTAATGTTGTCCTCGGTCACAGCCAAGCGGGCCCTGTGGCTGCGCCCCTGGCTCGCAGATCCGTCATACAAACAATCATGGTGCAGGATTCCTTTTTGGAGTCCTTGCTTTTTGGAAATAGGCTGGACCCGGCCATTGCCCAAACCACTGGGGGGAAGTCGGGTTTTCTCCCTCAGGACAGGTGACTGGCCAGAAGAAGTCCCAGTGAAGAAGGCAGACCACTGATAGATCAAGAGAAGCCCACAGTTACAGGCCTGGGTGAGATTTCAGGCGCAATTGGAGGAGAGGCCAGTCGTCTACTCAACGAGCTGCCAAGAACTTGACACCTATGGGGGGTGAGGCCACGAAGACCTTTTGAGATTGGGCCTGTCCAGGCAGATCGGGTGGGAGCGCATTTACTTCACTTCCAACATGTCTGGGCGGCCTCGATCTCGGGTGCCTGGGCCACCAGGATGGTGTCCTCCGGACACTCCTGGTCTTTCTTAAAGCCTTCGGTGCTCAAGGTCATGCCCACACTGCTGCCACACGCAGAGGAGAAGAGTCAAATATTTCTGACATACATGGATTCCCTGGTGGCCCAAGGCGCAGCGCTGCCGGTTCCAGAAGAAGAGAGATTTCAAGGTCTGTACTCCCCCTTTTTCTGGTACAGAAAAGGAACTGCTCCTGGAGGCCAGTTATAGAACTCACACCAAGGGTGAAAAGATCAAAATGGAGACCTTATCAACAATCCAGCGCGCTATTCAGCCAGGTTACTGGATGGTGTCAATAGACCCGGAAGATGCCTATTTTCGTGTCCCGGTGGCAGAGGGGTATCGCAAATATCTACAGTTCTTGGTGGATCAGAAGCACCTCCAGTTCATATGCCTCCCATTCGGGTTGTCAACATCCCCACGAGTGTTCTTGAAGGTCCTCCTGGCCATGGTAGCTTTAATCAGGACAAAGGGCATAAGGTTACATCACTATCTCGACAACCTGCTTCTACTGGTACAGGACAAAGGTCAGCTGTTGTCCCACAAGGCCCAAGTAATCGCCATATTGCAAGAGTTTGGCTGAATATTTAACCTATAAAAAAGTAATTTGGATCCGACGCAAAAACTAGTGTATCTGGGCGCACAGTTCGACACGATCAAGAATACGATCTCGCTGCCAGTGGAGAAAGTTCAGTAGTCCAGGAACGGCTACAACTAGCCCTGGCGTCATCACATCTGAGGGTGTCCCAATGCCTCAAGATAGTCGGGACAATGGTTTCCACATCCCCCATGGTCAAGTGGGCCCTGTGGAAGATGCGTCCGTTCCAAGCAGTCTTCCCAAAGCAGTGGCAGCGGGACAGAGGCAAATATTTTATTCTGATAACAACAGCCATGAAGGACAGTCTGCCGTGGTGGCTACAGAGCAGGAACCTCCATAGGGGTCACTTCATCACTCCACCTCAGTGGGTAGTAGTCACTACAGATGCCAGCAACTCAGGGTGGGGAGCCCATTGTGGACGGAAGTTGCCCAGGGAAGATGGGGCCCATTTCCTCACATGCCAGTTTCCTACATCTTGGAGTTACGGGAAGCCCATTGTGCCCTCCAAGCCTTTCACCACCTGTTAGTGGGGAAGGCAGTGCTACTGAGGATGGACAACGAGACGGCAGTCGCCTGTGTGAGGAGACAAGGAGGAACGTGGAGTCTGTCCCTATTACGGGAAGTGGGGCCGATACTGTCCTGGGCCCAGAGGTTCCTGACAGACATCTCTGCAGTATACATCCCTGGGATTCGGAATGCCCAGGCAGATTTCCTTTCCAGGGTCCAGTTAAGCAACAGAGAATGGTCTCTTCACCCAGAGGTATTTGCCTGGGTCCGCTCTCTGGGAGTCGACCCCGAGGTAAACCTGTTTGCATCTTCTCTCAACCACAAACTCAGCAAATACTATACGCGGGGCCGATGCCCCCAAGCCTTCGGGGTGGATGCCTTGATGAACAGCTGTAGATTCAGCAGGATAGTGCTAATGCTTGGCGCCAAACGTAAGGTGACGTCAGTATTTCATGAAAATCAACAAATCACCCTGTCCACATTTAGGTCTTTGGAGTCCACAGAGATCTATCCCTTGGAAGTTGGGAAAACACTGAAGGACTATCTGCAGGCTACAGCCTCATTCAGACCACCTATTTGTCCTGTTTTCTGGGAAAGATAAAGGGAAAGAAGCTTCCTCTAGGACGATTGCAGCCTGGATCGTCCATGTCATCCAAAGGGCTTACAGGGCTAAGGGTTTGGCCCCTCCAGAGGCAGTGACAGTGCACTCCACCAGGGGTATCGCTACATCATGGGCAGCAGCACGGCATGTGGCTCCCGACGTCATCTGTAGAACGGCCTCATGGTCTTCACTGAATACTTTCATGACGCACTACTGTGTAGAACTGGTGTCATTGTCTTCAATTAATTTTGGTTTAAGAGTTCTGTCAGCTGACAGTATGAATTACATTCAATCAGCATTCCCACCGTGTGTTTTTTTGGCTAGTTAAGTCTCACACATAGGCTGCCATGGAGTCTGTCAGGAAAACATTAAATTTCCTATCAAATACTTACCGTAATTTTCCTTTCCTGATGGACTCCATGGCAGCCGGAGTCTCCACCCTCGAGTCTGGAGGAGGGACTATATACGGAACACAGGTATGGACCATGAGATTAAATTTATGGTAATGGGGTCCTATGGGAGTGGAGAGGGCGGGGTAAACCCACATGTAGGCTGCCACGGAGTCCATCAGGAAAGGAAAATTACGGTAAGTATTTGATAGGAAATTTTCAGTTTTTACGCCCTTAGAAAGCCTGAAGGCGGTGCTTGGTTTTCAGGGTCCTGTACGCAGCTGGACCAGAAAAGAGTCTCATATATGTGGTATCCCCATATTCAGAATGTATTTTGGGGTGAAATTTCACATATACCCATGGCATGTTCGGGCAACATATAATTTAGTGACAACTTTGTGAGAAAAAAGAAATTGTCATTTCCCCGAAACTTGTGGCAAAATATAAAATATTCCATGGACTCAGCATGCCTCTCAGCAAATAGCTTGGGGTGTCTACTTTCCAAAATGGGTCCTATGGGGGGGGGGGTTGTGCTATCTGGGCATTTCATGGCCTCCACAATTGTGATAGGTAGTGTGGGGTGAAGTCAGCAATTTTCACCCTTAGAAATCCTGAAGGGGGTGATTGCTTTTCGGGGTCCTGTACTCAGCTAGACTGCCAAAAAGTCTCACAAATGCGGTATCCCCGTTTTTAGGAGAAGCAACAGAATGTATTTTGGGGTGTAATTCCACATATACCCAAGGTATGTGTGAGCAATATGTAATTTCAGTGACAACTTTGTGTAATTTTTTTGTTGTCATTTTTCAATCACTTGTGACAAAAAAATTAAATATTCCATAGACCCAACATGCCTCTCAGCAAATAGCATGGGGTGTCTACTTTCCAAACTGGGGTCGTGGGGGTGAGGGGGTTGCTATCTGGGCATTTCATGGCCTCCACAACTGTGATAGGTAGTGTGGGGTGAAGGCATACATTTTCCCACTTAGAAATCCTGAAGGCGGTGATTGCTTTCTGGGGTCTTGTACACGGATAGGCTCCCAAAAAGTCTCACACATGGGATATCCCTGTACTCAGGAGAAGCAGCAGAATGTATTTTGGGGTGTAATTCCACATATACCCATGGCATGTGTGAGCAATATATAATTTCAATAACAACTTTGTGTAATTTTTTTTTTTGTCATTTTTCAATCACTTGTGACAAAAAAAAATATTCAATGGGCTCAACATGCCTCTCAGCTAATTCCTTGGAGTGTCTACTTTCCAAAATGGGGTCATTTGGGGGGCAGTTTTGCCCTTCCATTATAGCACCTCAGGAAATGAGATAGGCAGTCATAAAATAATATCTGCGTAAATTCCAGAAAATGTACTCTATTTTGTAGACGCTATAACTTTTGCGCAAACCAATAAATATACGCTAATTTACTTTTTTTTTACCCAAGACATGTGGCTGATTGCATTTTGGCAAAAATGTATGACTAAAATTTAGTTTATTGTATTTTTCTAATAACAAAAAGTAGAAAATATATATTTTTTTCAAAATTTTTGTTCTTTTTTCGTTTATATCGCAAAAAATAAAAAGTGCAGAGGTGATAAAATACCACCAATAGAAAGCTCTATTTGTGGGAAAAAAGGACACAAACTTCGCTTGGGTACAGCATTGCATGACCACGCAATTACCAATTAAAGCAGCGCAGTGCCAAATTGTAAAAAGTGCTCTGGTCCTAAAGTGGGAAATCCTTCCGGGCTGAAGTGGTTAATTTGGTGCTTCGTAGGGATGGTCCTGAACATTATGGGGCGTTCGGGGGAAATTTGAGCACTCCATAATGCAGCAAAATCGCAGAGAAATGCCGCCCACTGATTGGCCAAAGCATGCACATGACCTGCATGCTTTGGCTAATCACAGCGTGCTCTGCTGTGAGAGCCATGATTGGCCAAAGGCAGGGTGTCTTTGACCAGTCATTGCTCAGCGGGTCTCAGTCCATGCCCACTCTATATAAGGTTGCTTGTACAGTGGTCTATATGTAGTGCTGTGCTGTGAACCGGCAGAGAAACATTTATCTAGTTTAGCTAGTGGCATGTAGGCAGTGTAGTATATAGATCTAGTGTAGAGTATATACAGGCAGTGTAGGCAGTGTAGTATATAGATCTAGTGCAGAATATATACAGGCAGTGTAGGAATATATATGTACCGTATATAGTATACGTATATATCTACAGTCAGGTCCATAAATATTGGGACATCTACACAATTCTTATCTTTTTGGCTCTATACACCACCATAATGGATTTGAAATGAAACAAACAAAATGTGCTTTAACTGCAGACTTTCAGCTTTAATTTGAGGGTATTTACATCCAAATCAGGTGAACGGTGTAGGAATTACAACAGTTTGTATATTTGCCTCCCACTTATTAAGGGACCAAATGTAATGGGACAGATTAACAATCATAAATCAAACTTTCACTTTTTAATACTTGGTTGCAAATCCTTTGCAGTCAATTACAGCCTGAAGTCTGGAACGCATAGACATCACCAGACACTGGGTTTCATCCCTGGTGATGCTCTGCCACACCTCTACTGCAACTGTCTCCAGTTCCTGCTTGTTCTTGGGGCATTTCCCCTTCAGTTTTGTCTTCAGCAAGTGAAATGCATGCTCAATCGGATTGAGGTCAGGTGATTGACTTGGCCATTGCATAACATACCACTTCTTGCCCTTAAAAAACTCTTTGGTTGCTTTCCCAGTATGCTTCGGGTCATTGTCCATCTGCACTGAGAAGAGCCATCCAATTCTGAGTTCTGAAGCATTTGGCTGAATATGAGCAGATAATATTACCCGAAACACTTCAGAATTCATCCTGCTGCTTTTGTCAGCAGTCACATCATCAATAAATACAAGAGAACCAGTTCCATTGGCAGTCATACATGCCCACGCCATGACACTACCGCCACCATGCTTCACTGATGAGGTGGTATGCTTTAGATCATGAGTAGAGTTGAGCGAACCCAGACTGTAAAGTTCGGGTCCGTACCAAACTTTGGGGTGTCCGGGACCCGGACCGAACCCGGACTTTTCAAAAAAAGTCCGGGTTCGGGTTCGGGGTTCTGGTAATTTTACCAAAAGTTCTGAAAATTGCTGTAAAAAAGTCCAGGAAAGTCCTAGAGGTCTGGGGTAAAAGAAAGGAAAACGTCTGGAGATCCTGAAAGGACCTGAAAAAATGTCGTTAAAAGTCTTGAAAACCATTTTAATGGTCTTGGGGCTTGGGCTTGGGCCTGAAAAAAACTTTTCAGGCCCAAGCCAGGCCCAGGGCCTGTGGGGTTTCAAACCATGCCTGGGCTTGAAATGTCAGACCCAAGCGAGTTGAGATGAGTACTAGATTTCGTATGGTGGAGTAGTCACTTCGTACCACCGCCATCACAGTACCGCACCCGTACATACTGACGGTTACCTTGACCAAGAGAACATAAATAACTACTACACTGACGACTGTTTTCGTCGTCCTACTTAAG
>BLSH010416578.1:43146-54548 GCA_018402905.1 Glandirana rugosa
TTTGGGGGAAGGACAGGTCCGGTAAAAAGTCGAAAGTCGCGATAGTGTGAAACTTACTGTTAATGAGTCAGTGACTGAGTAATTGTCATTCAAAGTGTGATAGCGCTGAAAGCTGAAAAATGGCCTGGACAGGAAGGGGGTTTTCGTGCCAGGTACTGTTGTGGTTACATTTGTTGTTTACAAGTTAAAATCAGTTTTGTTTTATAGAAAATTACTTAAAACCCCCAAACATTATATATATATTTTTTCAAACACCCTAGAGCAGGGGTGTCAAACTGGTGGCCCTCCAGTCGTTACAGAACTACAAGTCCCATCATGCTTCTGCCTGTGGGAGTCATGCTTATAACTGTCAGCCTTGCAATGCCTCATGGGACTTGTAGTTCCGCAACACCTGGAGGGCCACCAGTTTGACACCTGTGCCCTAGAGAATAAAATGACAATCATTGCAATCCTTTTTGTCACACGGTATTTGTGCAGTGATCTTTCAAGCGCTCTTTTTTTGGGAAAAAAATCACTTTTTTGAGTTAAAAAATAAGACAACAGTAAAGTTAGCCCAATTTTTTGTATATTGTGAAAGAGGATGCTACACCGAGTAAATAGATACCATACCATACATGACACGGTTGAAAATTGCACACACTTGCGGAATGGCGACAAACTCCGGTACTTAAAAATCTCCATAGGCGACGCTTTAAAATTTTTTAACGGTTACTAGGTTAGAGGTGCAGAGGAGGTCTTTTGCTAGAATTATTGCTCACACTCTGGCGATCGCGGCGACACCTCACGTGTGGTTTGAACACCGTTTTCATATGCAGGCACGACTTACGTTTGCATTTTCTTTGCTGCATGAGCTTGCGGGGACAGTGGTGCTTTAAATTTTTTTTTATTTTTACATATTTTATTATATTTTTTCTCAACACTGTTCCTTTAAAAAAAAAAAATCTGATCACTTTTATTGCTATCACAAGGAATGTAAACATCCCTTATGATAGTAATATATGGTGACAGGTACTCTTTATGGAAGGATGGGGGAACGGCGAATCTGAATACTGTCATTTTTTTAAAATCGGCGCCGTTAGCCCCGAATAAACCGGAAGTAACGTTGCTTCCGGAAATGTACAAAGGGGTCCCGATTGAAGCCGGTACCGGCTTTCACAGGGACTCCACGCAGCCGGCGGACGTGCCGGATCGGAGCTCCAGTCTCTCGGTGGGACGGGAGGCCTGAGAAGAGCGGTGGACGGTGGCAGTGTTTATAAACAGCGATTCGCTTTAAGTGGTTACAGTAATTTACAACAGCATGGCCCGTTCCTGCGCCCAACAAGAGTAACTGCAAGGGGTTACAGTGTTCTGGCACCGACAACACCCAAGGCTCAAATTTTCACCTGTTTGACTGGGGCATGTCATCACAATTTTTAACTTAACGCAAATCACCATTTATAAAGGGCGGCAGCTTTAAGTGGATGTATCGGGGTATAGTCTGCAGCTACGGGCTATGCCCCGGTACCGTTTTTTAGAGCAGGCGGCCGGCTATCCGGTTATAATGGCCGATCTGTATTCAAGAGATAAGAAGAAACAGCCAGCAACTCCGTGATCCTCTATTGATTTATTCGTGTAGACCACACCAGTGAGTACAAGAATACGATGGGCAGACTAGTTTTGGCAAACAAGCCTTGATCACTGCACTCAAGTGAATGTAAAATGAACATACATATAAAGAGAGCTAGCATAATCATTAGTGCTTCCCTCCACTTCTGATTGGTTAAATGCTTAATTGAATAAGTTGACAATTCATTGGTATTCGGGCACAGAAGGGAAAACAAATCTAAATCTCTGGGAGACAAGTCAAAACAATACACAAATATAAAAATACAAATAGATACATTGGAACAAAAATGCAAGATAGTGCAAGAGAGAGAGAGAGAGAGAGAGAAAAAAATAAAAACGCATAGAGATGCAAAAACGCATAAAGATGCAAAAAAATGCAGAAAAAAGAAATAAATAAATAAAAAAAATAAAATAAAAATGAAAAAATGCATAAAGATGCAAAAAAAGCATAAAGATGCAGGAAAAAAAAACCAAAAATGCATAGATGCAAAAAAAATGCAGGGAAAAAAAATAAAAAAATAAAAAAAAATGCAGAGATGCAAAAAACGCATAAAGATGCAGGAAAAAAAACGCATAGAGGTGCAAAAAATGCAGGGAAAAAAAAAAAAAGTTAAATTGCAGCAAGTCACAAAGGTAGAAGAAACATGATAAATGAGAAGTGTAAAATATAATATAAAATATAAATACAATAGAATAGTATATGAAATGATGATGTCCATATGTATACATATGACACAAAAGTGTAAGGATATTATGTGGCTCTAGACAATAGGATAGGGATGTGGTTCACATACAGGGTGTATGAATTATTTCAAGAACAAATCCATGTCATAACGATGGTTCATTCCCTGTGGTGTTCTGGTTTGAAGATTATAGATCCACCACACCTCTCGCAATAGAAGTTGGCGGTGTGCATCCCCACCTCGAGAGGAAGGTTTAACCTTTTCTAAACCCATAAAGGAAAAAGATGACATGTTGCTGTCATGTTTGTATTTAAAATGTTTCGATACATTTGACAGATTTTTATCGTTAGTATATGAAGCTCCATTATAATGTTCAGCTATCCTAGTTCTTAAGGGTCTAGAGGTGCATCCTACATATGTATATGACATATATGACATATACTGCATTCCACTACATAGATCACATTGTCTGTGCCACAATTGATGTAGTTTCTTATCATAAATTGTCGTCCAGTGGCACATGAGACAACTGACCTGTGTTGTTTGGAATGTCTGGGGCAGAAGCGACATGTATTAGTGCCACATATATACGATCCTACTGTATTTAGCCACGTTTTCTTGCCCTGATTGGACTCAAAAAGACTTGGGGACAGGATGTTACCCAAAGTTCTAGCCCGCCGACTAGAAAATCTGCAACCTGCAGCTACAATAGGCGAGAGAGCGACATCTGTAGAGAGAACTGGTAAATACCTCTGGATGATGTTTTTAATATCGTTAAATTCGATGGAAAAATTTGTAACAAATGTGACCTGACTACTTTCCTTAGTTCTACTTTTTCTTCTGACCCTATTGCGATTTGTGCTCTCTATTAGAGTCTGTCGATCTTTTTCTGCTGCCAGGCGAGCTGCTCTCTCGATATTCCATCTATCATACTGGCGTGATGTCAGTCTAGACCTGATGGTCTCACATTCACTTAGATATGCTATATCTGTGGAGCAGTTACGTCTGGCTCTGGTGAACTCGCCTACAGGAATAGATCGTTTGGTGTGTGTGGGGTGTCAGCTAGAGGCCAACAGTAGAGTGTTCCCCACACACTCCTTGCGATAAGTGCAGGTATTAACTTTTCTTCGAACAGCATCCCCTGTTAAAGTAATATTTAGAAAATTGATGGTGGTGACGTGACTTTCTGAGCTGAATTCTAAGTTTAATGGGTTGTTGTTTATCCAGGATACAAAATGGTTAATCTCTATTTGGGGATCTTTCCAAACTATGAGCAGATCATCTATGAACCTTCCATACCACTGGATAGAACCTGCACATGGGTTGGAGGTAGAGAAGAGAAAATTCTCCTCCCACCAACCCATGTACAGGTTCGCCAGCGATGGAGAAAAACGAGCCCCCATGGATGCTCCTTTGCACTGAAGATAGAATGTGCGGTCGAACATAAAATAGTTGTGTTTAAGGAGAAAATCGACAGCCATAATTAGGAAATCCATGAGGGCTGGATCATAAGTACTATATTGTGTTAGATGGTATTTGAGAGCCTGAATGGCAAGGTCATGTGGGATGCATGAATACAGTGATTTTACATCCAAAGTAAGCCATATAATGGCCGATCTATCTTGTAAGCCGCTCGTTTTTTTATCCCAGGGAGCGGGAGGGGCCACTCCTGCCACCGTTCGCCGCTCTTTTCCGGTCTCCCGTCCCACCAGGAGACCGAAGCTCTGATCCAAATCTTCTGGCCGCTGTGTGGAGTCCCTGCGGAAGCCGGAATTGGCTTCAATCGGGACTCCTTCGTACATTTCCGGAAGCAACGTCAAAACGTCACTTCTGGTTTACTCGGCGGCAAACGGCGCTTGTTTTAAAAAAATGACAGTATTCAGAATCGCCTTTTTTGGCGATGTGAAAAGTGCAACGTTTCGTCACTAGCACATGTGATTAGGTGACGTCAGTCTGAATATATATTGTGCCGGAGCGGCTGCCATTTTCCCGAAGCCGTGAGTGTCTCCTAAGTGCAGACATATAAGTCTCACTACACACAGCGGCCAAAAACCAAAACGGAAATACAACACAAATGCAGCAGCTAGGATAATGCAGCTTTGTGAGGGTAGTGCAGCTGTATGTGACATACAAAAAGATACCCCAGTACATCAAGGTAAATAAGAGCAACACCAACAAGAAGTGGTATTTCGGCCTTTTTTCTGTGGATTCCTCCACTGTCAGGGTAAAGAGGCACCGACGGGGGAACCTTCAGACAAAAATGCATACATAAAAAAGTAAAACTTAATATAAATGAATAAGAAAAATGATAGAAGAACTACATAGTGGCTCCTTGACTCGTAAAAAAAGGGAACCCCTATGCTGCTATTCATATCATGATGAGAATAGGCAGCTGATGACCACTAGACCTGACTAAAAAAATCTCCTGCTCCCTAGTGGTTATATATAAAAATGACACATCACAAACAGACAAATGATAAAAAAGCCACACTATCCTCACAAAGCTGCATTATCCTAGCTGCTGCGTTTGTGTTGTATTTCCGTTTTGGTTTTTGGCCGCTGTGTGTAGTGAGACTTATATGTCTGCACTTAGGAGACACTCACGGCTTCGGGAAAATGGCTGCCGCTCCGGCACAGCATATATTCAGACTGACGTCACCTAATCACATGCCCCTTGAAAAAGTCACATGTGCTAGTGACGAAACGTACGTCGGGGAAGAACTGGTGACGTCACGACCGCCCTGCGGACAGCGTGCGACCAAGCAGGGAGCTGGCAGCTGATTACCCAGGGAATTGTAGCCTATTGTTTTATAGTGAATTGCCCGAGTGCACCGGAGTTGGTGCACTGGAAAATATGAGTGTTTTTAATCTTTTTAATAAATAGAAATATTTTAAAAGGGATTCAGCACTATGTAGTTTCTTCTCTTCTATACATATCACCTTGATCCGTATGTGGAGTCTGATGCAGTGTATGCCTGAGGAGGATTTAACCCCATAGAGGAAAGTGCGACTTGGCCCATCAGGGGTCGCACCTGAAGGTGAGCGCATAGTGTAACCGGTGGTGGTGTGTGGTCCCACTGTGAAGCACATTAAGCTTGGAATCCATCTGCCTTAAATGTTGACAGCTCACACCAAGCACACTTTTTTCTTTGTACTATTTGCACAAAGAAGTAATACAATTTATTGCAACGCATGAACTGTTTCAAGGACTTTCTAGTATCAACAGCGATTTTTCAATTTTTAACTTATCAAAGATTAAGATTGATTGCACATGCGTTTTATATTAATGCACTGAGTTTTATGCACTTTCGCACTTGGATGGTCCATTTTGGGGGCATGAACTGTTTAACCACTTCAGCCCCGGAAGGAAGAAGTGTGAAATCCTTCCGGGGCTGAAGTGGTTAAGGATACACCAGAATATAACAGATTGACTAATGACATTAACAATAACTTAGATAAAATGGATCAGGATACCAAGAAAAGAAAGGCTGGTAAATACCAGAGGAATCTCAAGGATTTTGGCAGCAAGCAAATATACAAATGGCAAACCAAATCAAAAGAGAAGGAAAATAGTAGTTCAACTACCACAGGGGAGAGTACGACAGCACCTAATATCAATTTGGATATACCCCGACATGTTAATATTGAGACCCCGATTAGGAAGACCACACAACCTCATTACCAATATGATAATAGTGCAGGATATGAATCACCGAGGACCCCAGGTTGGAGAGAATACAGGGGTAACAGAAGGGGCAATCCCAGAGGACCCTATAGGGGCCCCCCACGAAGAGGGAGACCCCCCCCCCCAACAATACAATTATGGGAGAGATAGAAACCCATCCTATCAGAGCCCCATACCTACATTCAATAGATTTCAGGTTTTAAGGGATCATCCCAGATATGAGCACGGAAGAGGACCTCCACATCAAGATTACCCTAGGAATCAGTACCAGCAAGGCCCAAATAGGGACTATCATCGTCCTGAGTCTACTCAAGGAAGTTTTTCAGACCGATGGGGGTTTCAGGAAGCCCCCCGCAACAACTCAGGACCATACCCCAACATGGACCAAAGAGAAAAAGGAGAGGATGTAGAGGGGGAAAGAAGCAGCAAACGAAGAAGAGAATAGCTGGCCAAGGTATCTTCAATATCAGTGGTGTATAGAGTGAGTAAAGAGGAGCTACGTGTCCTGGACAAAGGTTTAAAGTATGCCCCCAACAAAAACCTTAATAAATTTGAAACATACATTGGAATACAGAAATTCGTTACAAAGATTAATATTATGAAATATATGCTGATGGAGAATAGTAGAGGAAGAATTCAACCCACCACTGATAGGAATGCACGAATAGTACACAGTGAACTGAGAAATAAATCATTATTTAATCCGCCATTGAGTGATAACAAATATGTGGATGTTTTCAAGAAATTAGTAATTGAAGATCTGGAGGCCCTAGAGGTCAAGGATCATAAAGACCCCACCTTTATGAGTAAAGCTATCCGGGCTATTGAGGAGAAGAAAGAAGTCATCATCCGCCCAGCGGATAGGGGAGGGGGTATTGTGGTTATGTCGAAAGAAGATTATAAACGAGAAATGGACAGGTTACTGAGTGATAATGACACATATTTGGTGTTAAGAAGCAACCCCTTGGGTGAATATAAAGAAAAATTAATAGAATTGGTTGATAAAGGGAAGAAAAAGAAAATATTGAATGAAAAAGAAGCCAAATATCTAGTCCCTTCCGTTTGCCGTATCCCTATAATTTACTCAATCCCGAAAATACACAAGAATGCAGAAAAGCCCCCCGGTAGACCCATAGTTAATGGGATTGGCTCGGTAACCTCCCATATGGGCCAATATATAGATGGATTCCTACAACCGTTGGTAAAGCAAATTCATGCCTATTTGAAGGACACCAAACATCTATTGCAAATTTTAGATCAAACTAAGATCACGGGTCCCAGCATATTAGTGACCGCATGAAGACGCACAACAGGCAGTGGGCAAGGCTTTGGATAGAGACAACTCATTATGTAGAAGGCAAAAAAAGTTAATCAAAAAATGTCTGGACTATTGCCTAGATCATAACTTCTTCTGGTATGACCAAAAATATTACCAACAAATCAAAGGTATTGCGATGGGGGCACGTTTTGCCCCCAGCGTAGCAAACTTGTTTATGGATAGCTGGGAGAGGGAACAAGTTTTCAACCACATGCCCGAAGAGTTAATTCTTTATTGTCGTTTTATAGACAATATTTTTGCATCTGGCAGGGCGATGAGAGTGGCTTGCAGGAGTTCCAAGAAAAGCTAAATAATAACAACAAAGGAATTGAATTAACATGGCACACCAGTATGAAGAATATCACATTCCTAGATCTGGAAATAGAGATCGGAGGAGACCAAATCCTGACCAAAACATTTTTTAAACCCACAGACAGGAATTGCTATATACCGAAAAACAGCTGTCATCATCGGACATGGTTGGACAACATACCAAGAGGACAATTTATGCGCCTTAGAAGAAATTGCACAGATATAGATACATACAAAATCGAAGCCCACAAAATAGGACAACGGTTTATTGATAAAGGCTATGAAGCGACTACCATTGAGGAACATATTGATCAGGTAGCAAGGATGGACCGATTGCCCTTGATACGGCAAGGAGGGAGATGTGAAGAGAGTAAGGATTTTTCAGGGGCAGTGCTCCTTGACTTCAACAGACAAGCCAAACAGGTAGAGAACATCATTAAAAGATATTGGCCGATACTGCGAAAGGACAATGAGATGAGAATACTATTGCCTGAAAAACCACAGTTCATCTACCGACGGGCCCCAAATCTGAGGGATAGATTAGTAAAAAATGTGATTAATCCACCTAAAACACACATCCCTACCTTTCTTGATCTCAAAGGTTTCTATGGGTGAGGGGCCTGCGCAGGATGTACCAACACCATAGGAAACCTGAGAAGGAGGAAAAAGTTTGTAGCCACGGCCACAAACAAAGAATATAACATCAGAGATCTAATAACATGTGACACAGAAGGAGTGGTGTACTGTATCCAATGTCCATGCAAAAAGCAATATATTGGTAGAACGAAACGCAAGCTAGCTAAAAGAATTCAGGAACACGTGTACAATATAAAAACTGGTTTCAAAAATCATCACTTGTCAAGACACTTCAGAGAGGTTCATAACAGAAGTACCTTGGGTATGAGCTTTTGGGGTATAGAGACCTACCATGGTCATTGGAGGGGTTCCAATAGGATTAGGTCACTTAGCCAGAGGGAATCCTGGTGGATCTTTGAGACCCGATCCCTCAGGCCTAGAGGCCTAAATGTGGATTTTGATTTAAACTGCTATATTACTTATAATTAGGAGGCTCACTGACACATTTGTAATGATCCCTCCATCTACAGTCTAGCCCTATGCATACCAGTGAGATATGCCAGGTATTATAAGCTGGGACCAAGAGTGTCCATGTGCTCCCTAGCTAGGCAGGCTAGGTTTTGTTTTCCTTTTAAAATGATATGCCTTCTTTTATGCATTAATGTCTGGGGTTTTTCTTCTTTTTTTTTATCATTTGTCTGTTTGTGATGTGTCATTTTTATATATAACCACTAGGGGGCAGGAAATTTTTTTAGTCAGGTCCTGTGGTCATCAGCTGCCTATTCTCATCATGATATGAATAGCAGCATAGGGGTTCCCTTTTTTTACGAGTCAAGGAGCCACTATGTAGTTCTTCTATCATTTTTCTTATTCATTTATATTAAGTTTTACTTTTTTATGTATGCATTTTTGTATGAAGATTCCCCCGTCTGTGCATCTTTACCCTGACAGTGGAGGAATCCACAGAAAAATACCACTTCCTGTTGGTGTTGGTCTTATTTACCTTGATGTACTGGGGTATCCTCTTGTATGTCACATACAGCCGCACTATCCTCACAAAGCTGCATTATCCTAGCTGCTGCGTTTGTGTTGTATTTCCGTTTTGGTTTTTGGCCGCTGTGTGTAGTGAGACTTATATGTCTGCACTTAGGAGACACTTACAGCTTCGGGAAAATGGCGGCCGCTCCGGCACAGTATATATTCAGACTGACGTCACCTAATCACATGCCCCTTGAAAAAGTCACATGTGCTAGTGACGAAACGTACGTCGGGGAAGAACTGGTGACGTCACGACCGCCCTGCGGACAGCGTGCGACCAAGCAGGGAGCTGGCAGCTGAGTACCCAGGGAGTTGTAGCCTATTGTTTTATGGTGAATTGCCCAAGTGCACCGGAGTTGGTGCACTGGAAAATGTGAGTGTTTTTAATCTTTTTAATAAATAGAAATATTTTAAAAGGGATTCAGCACTATGTAGTTTCCTCTCTTTTATACATATCACCTTGATCCATATGTGGAGTCTGATGCAGTGTATGCCTGAGGAGGATTTAACCCCATAGGGGAAAGTGCGACTTGGCCCATCAGGGGTCGCACCTGAAGGTGAGCGCATAGTGTAACCGGTGGTGGTGTGTGGTCCCACTGTGAAGCACATTAAGCTTGGAATCCATCTGCCTTAAATGTTGACAGCTCACACCAAGCACACTTTTTTCTTTGCACTATTTGCAAAAAGAAGTAATACAATTTATTGCAACGCATGAACTGTTTCAAGGACTTTCTAGTATCAACAGCGATTTTTCAATTTTTAACTTATCAAAGAGTAAGATTGATTGCACATGCGTTTTATATTAATGCACTGAGTTTTATGCACTTTCGCACTTGGATGGTCCATTTTGGACGCATGAACTGTTTAAAGGACTTTCTATTATCAACAGTGATTTTACAATTTTTCACTTATCGAAGATTATAAGATTGATTGTCACATACGTTTTATATTAATGTTTTATGCACTTCTGCACTTTAGCCACAGGGTGGCAATATTTTATGTGTAATTTTCTATTGCGCTGCACCAACTTATGATTTATTATTCTCTAGGGTGTTTGAAAAAAATATATATGTTTGGGGGTTCTAAGTAATTTTCTAGCAAAAAAAATGATTTTAACTTGTAAACAACAAGTGCAAAAAAAGGGCTCTGGGGCTTAAGTGGTTAAACTAATTTACAACAGCAGGTCCCGTTCCTGCATCCAACAAGAGTAACTGCAAGGGGTTAGAGTGTTATAGCACTGCCAACACCGAAGGCCCAATTTTTGGCCACCTGTTTGCCTGGGGCTTTCGTCACAATTTGTAAACTAATTTACAACATCAGGCCCACCAGTTCCTCCGTCCAACAAGAGCAACTGCAAGGGGTTACAGTGTTCTGGCACCGCTAACAACCAAGACCCAATTTTTGGCCACCTGTTTGACTGGCGGTTTTCGTCAGAATTTGTAAACTAATTTACAACATCAGGCCCAGTTCCTCCATCCAACAAGAGTAACTGCAAGGGGGTTACAGTGTTCTGGCACCGCCAGCACCCAAGGTCCAATTTTTTGCCACTTGTTTGACGTGGATTTTATCACGGGTTTTTAACTAATTTACAACAGCAGGGCCCCGCGCCAAAAAAAAAAAAAAGACCTGCGGTTCCCCCCAAAATCCAAACCAGGCCCTTCAGGTCTGGTATGGATTTTAAGGGGAACCCCGCTCCAAATTTTAAAAAAATGGAGTGGGGTCCCCCCCAAAATCCAAACCAGACTCTTATCTGTGCACGCAGCCCTGGCATGGCAGGAGGGGGTGGGGACGAGCGAGCCTCCGAACCATACCAGGCCACGTGCCCTCAACATGGGGAGGATGCTTTCAGGTTGCCCCCAAAGCACCTTGTCCCCATGTTGATGGGGAGAAGGGCCTCATCCCCACACCCCTGGCCAGTGGTTGTGGGGGTCTGCGGGCAGGGGGCTTATCAGAATCTGGAGGCCCCCTTTAATAAGGGGGTCCCCAGATCCTGACCCCCCCATGTGAATAGGTTTGGGGTACATTGTACCCCTACCCATTCACCAAAAAAGGAGTGTAGTGTAAAAAAAAAACGAGGCAGTTTTTGACAAGTCTCTTATTTTGTAAAATAGCTCTTTCTTCCTCCCTCTTCTCCTGGCCCAGTCCTTCTTCTGGGGGGGGGGGGGGGCGGGATCTGGGGGCCCCC